>OY744543.1:62617203-62882203 GCA_963556195.1 Sepiola atlantica | reverse complement strand
TTCTAATTAAGTTGGTTAGGGTTGTCCCTTCTATTGTGTCGTTATTTCTTTTGAACGAATATATATGATTTGAGATACGGTGTTTCAAAGGATATGCGGTAACCCCGAAGTAAGTGTGTATTTTTGATTGGGTAAGTATTTCGTTAGGTATATCGTTTATAGTATTAACTTCATTCAAGGAGATGGTGTTAGAAGGTTTGATAGAGAGCGAGTCTAAATTATTTGAAGGGGTTATAATATGGCGATGGGTTCATTGGGTGAGGATGTTACCAATTGGCGCGTTACAATGGATGATGTTAGGGTCAACTCGTGTGCATTAAGTCATGGTACAGATAGAGAACGCGTAAGAGTATTAGCTAGATGAGGTGTAGAAGTACTAATATTATTGAGTAACTTAGCCCGGAGAGGGAATTCTCTGACTGTACATGCATATATTAGATCTTTATGCATACAATCTTTATTGAACTGGCATTGTCGAGATCTTTTGAATAGCGTGTGTGTATGCATGTGGTTGTGTGTGTGTATGTGTGTGCATATATGTTGAGGCAGCAAATCATTAATTATACAGGTCTGGTTGAAGAAAACGGAATTCTCACGTTTTGTAATTTTCTGAATTACATTCTCGACACGGAGAGCAAGTTTTCGGGTCTCAGATGATAATTGGTATATATATATATATATATATATATATATATATATATATATATATATATATATATATATATATATATATATATATACAGGGTGGGCAAAAATAAGGGTCCTATTTTTAAAAATTCATAACTTTTTTATTTATTGATTTTTTTTTTTTTTTTTTAGAATAAGTAAAAGATCCCTTCCGAAGCAAGCATGAGCCGTATTAGCCCTAAGGAACGTACCCTCATTTAGAAAACATTATTTTTGCTTAAAAAACTCAAAACAGTGTAAAAAAACAATACTTTAGTTTTTGTAAGTTTTAAGAAGTGTTTTTCGGCTAAAATTTGTTTTGTTTATTTCAAAAAATCTCGGAACGGTCAGTCTACACACACATAAAGTTTGGTGAGTTTAACTTTTATTTTGTGGAAGTTATTCAAATTCAAGTTATTCAAATTTAAAGATAGGACCCTTATTTTGGCCCACCCTGTATATACTTACATGTATATATACATATATACATATATATATACATATATACATATATATACATGTATATATATATATATATATGGGTTGTTTGACTAACATCGAAAAGTCGAGCTTTCGGTCTATGCGATCTCCGTTGGGCTAGTCTATCATTGAACTCAATCGGTTCAATGACAGATTGGCTCTGAGCTGGTCAAATAGACAGAAGCCATGACTATTCGATGAAAGCCAAATAAACCACAAATCTATTTTTCATTGAGATGTGTAACTTATTTGCGTGGTTTGTTCATGACTTTTCTTCTGAACAATACACAGTGTACTTCTTATTTTATATATGTTATCATGATTTTAAAACAAAATATCTAACACTAAATCATTCACTTCTTTCAGATTGTCAGCAAACTAATAATAAAGTAGCTTAAATATTCGTCTCTGAAGGGTTTATAATGTGGAGGCACCCTTGGACTATTTTAGAACTGAAACAGTTGTGCTTATAATATCTCGAAGTAATCGAAAATGAACTACAATGAACATACAACTGTATGAAAGATAGATCTAACACTATTGAACCAATGAGCTTTGAATAAGATTCCATTTTTTTAAGTTAAGTTTCCACGGTTGCAGTGCTGTCTCATCTTCTTAACTATCTGTCACTTTAATCTTGTGTCACATCTTGATGGCTGGGCCGGTTTGGTTATAATGACCGCACAAACAAGTTATCTTGTTCAGAATCTTATTTTAATTGTTTTTTTTTTCTGAATGTAAGGAAACATCTCATGAACTATGGTATGATCGAAACGCTCCCGGTACTGTGTAAGGGTTGGGACTTACCAGAACTCGCTTACAGTTTATGCTGTGTTTTAAATCAAGCAGGAAAGAGGACGCGAGCTTCCCTTGCTTCTAGTCAGTGACGTCACATCCACACGCGATTTTATTGAACCTCGCTCAGCAATATAGAACACTATTACAGAGTATAAACGTAATTATGTCTTTTCACAATAGTTTATATCTCATTAAAATAAGAGATTAAAAGTTGTAGTTAATAAAAATACATAAAATGTTGATGTTAATTAATCAAAGTACGATTCTTAATCTAAATCCAGTTTCCGCTTGAATACACAGCGTTATATTCGTGACATTTTCACTGTTATTGACCTGTAATTAGATAGGCATTTCTGTTTTGCCAATAACCACAAGAAAAAAGTTACAACCCGTCTCTAAACGTAAATATTAGATAATATGATCGCTTTTAGGCATTTCACACGTTATCTGATTAAACCAATCCCAGTAATCCAGTAAGCCATGGACCAAATCATCATTTCAAACTTCAGGTTCGACACCGAAACACCTTTTCAAATGTGCATTGAGGTCGCGTCTAACATTGAATTAGGGACATCTAGAAGCACCACTTTTATTGTTACATAAGCCTCATTGACAAAGCTCGGGGACAAGTGAATTACAAAAGTGACTTACAAAAGCATCAGCTAAGTCTAGAAGAAACGCTGGCCCAAGTGTGTAGCAAATATATATATATATGTAAAATACCCGCCGACTTGGTATTTACAAAGTTAAATTCTCCCTTAATTCTAAGCTAATTTGTGGTGGCCAACGGGAAAACGCTCTTGACTGCGAATCAGTGGCGATTTGTGATCAGACTTCTTGCACTGAAGATTACGCTAGCATGAAACATCGATGTCTGTAGGTAATAAATAATTAATACTTATTTATAAATATTGTATATATATGTGTGTATGCAAGTGGCTTTCGAGGCATGCTATGTTTTAAAGACATCGTGTCTCTTGCAAAAAAAAAACATAGAGCTTGAAGCCGACTATAATGCTATCAAGAAATGACTTGAGAATCACGAGACTGTCTACGGAAGAAACTGGTATTCTTTCACCAAAAACGACAAAAAAGCAACTATTATGAGAGGAAATCGATGGGAAGGAGGACGCATCTCCGGCACAAATTCGAAACATGGGCGTGACTTACAAGATTTTATTGAAAAATATCACCCCTGTAAAGAAGCGGCACATTATGTCATTAATTTGCTAAAGTATTATGCAATGTGTCACAGTCATAAAGTCCTCAAGAATAAACAAAAACAAATCTCCTTTAATAGATGGTTACTAACGAAGAGGTCTTCCTCGTCATCCTTCTCCTCTTCCTCCTTCTCCTTGTCCTCCTTCTCCTCGTCCTCCTTCTCCTTGTCCTCCTTCTCCTCGTCCACCTCATCCTACTCCTCTTCTTCTTTTCACTTAGACCATGAAGACTTCTTTTAAGATTAAATTGTCTATATAATGTTTTTACTGATGGATCACCGCTTATTAAGGCCTGCGGACCACTCGAGGATAAGGGTTAGAAATGATTGCTTGTTGGACCATGATCGCCGTCAGTAAAAGATTAGAAACAGTAAGTGCAATAAGCAGGGTATTACTTAAGAGGTCTTGATTTTCAAAACGGACGGCTCTACAAGTATTTGTTTACATTAGACTTGAAGGTGGCACTGTTGTACTCGATTGGGAAGCAAACTCGTCGTATCTTGGTTCACAGATGGGGTGTCATCGGAAAGTAACTTTATTCATAGAAATTCCGTTTGAGTTTTGGAACAGAGAGAGAGAAAAGAAACTTCTTTGCTGTGGTTGTAGTCCGATAAGTTCCTGCTGTGAATGTTTTAGAAGGGGAGAGAGACCAGGGATTAAGAGTTCAGTCGAGCACCTACCATGAACATAACGATAAGTAGATAGAGACTAGCAACATCGTTTAAATTATTTTGTGAAACTTTTTATACCTATTAATTATGGCGTAAATATGTATGCTGGAAAACTAGTAATACCACTTTCATTTTTTTGTCAGTCAAACTGTTAGTTCGTTTCTTCTGGAGAAATGTTTTCAGCTTGCGAACATTTCGGTTTACGAACGATACTTCATCAATTGAGGTGTGGCTGTATCTGTACAATATTGAAAGAAAAACGATACAAAAAGCCAAAGATAATTTAGAAAGCATCATCTCAATTTAAGCGATTTGTATACTTATTCATTTAGAATTTCAGAATAATAATAATTAAATAACATTTAAACAGCATATATATATATATATATATATATATATATATATATATATATATATATATACAAGGTGATTCATAAGTCACTTCACTTAGCTATTTAGAATGATTACCATATGAAGCACAAACATACTATGAACTTTTGATAATTGTTATCTTACTCTCTAATTACTGCTATTTGTTATTTTAAATTTGTTCGTTTATATATTTGTTTATATATATATATATATATATATATATATATATATATATATATATATATATATATATATATATATATATATATATATATAGGTGCTCCGAAACGTAATGATGCAATGGAAGAAGAAATCCAAACCTTGTTTGAAACAAAACCTTGTAATTTTAAACTCCCATAATTTGCTGTAATTCTTTACTCCCATAAATGAATTTGTTGAATAAATTTTCTGTTTTGTATTACCGTATTTGTTAACTTCAGAATTTCAAAAATAAATAGCTAAGTGACTTATGAATCACCCTGTATATATATGTATAGTTTACATATGTGTGTAAATATATATATATATATATATATATATATATATATATATATTGATTTTAATAATGATGGCGAGGTAGACATAATTACCAAAGACGGAGAGGCCTATAATACTAAAGCGAGAAAGAAAAAAGAATAAATTATTTATTCCTTACTCTAGTAAAGCGGTTAAAATATTTTTTAAAATATGAATAGGGGAGAAAAAAGAAAAAAAAGATGGTGTGAAATCGAGACGTCTTTCGAGTCGACACATTTTCAAGATATTACGTCGACTACAATAGGGTGTTTGAATAGCGAATTAAAATAGTGGTGAATATATCGAATGACTAAAAACAACAAAAAAACAAACAAAAATTATGTACCCATAAGTTCCAAACTGTGGGTGTAGTATCTGATCTGTTTTCATGAGATTATCCTCTCATGTATTACCTCTTCTTATGTGGCTAGTGTAGTATCTGCGCAGAGACGGTTTTCGTAAATTGATGGTGACCGCTTCGAGAATGTTAAGGTGATTCTTCTATTTTAGTCGACGTAATATCTTGAAAATGTGTCGACTCGAAAGACGTCTCCATTTCACTACCATCTGTTTTTTTCTTTTTTTCTCCGCCATTCACATTTTTTTAATATTTTAACCGTTTTACTAGAGTAAGGAATGAATCATTTATTCTTTTTTCTTTCTAGCTTCAGTATTATAGGCCTCTCCGTCCTTGGTAATTATGGCTACCTCGCCATTATTATTAAAATCAATTTTAAAAGTTTGTACCTATAAAAACTTATTCATATATATATATATATATATATATATATATATATATATATATATAAAGTGTACATATATATCGAATGCTGTATAACTGATTAATGTCTGCATTCTAGTTATGATGCTATGTTTTAGCTTCGAACTTGGTTCTATTCCATGTGATAACGATGAGACCTGCAATCAATGAAAATCCATATCGTCTCAGAAACGATCGTACACATTTTTTTTATGTTGAATTCTTTGGAACGTACGTAAATGAATATGTTATAATTTATTTAATCTGTATATATATATATATATATATATAGAGAGAGAGAGAGAGAGAGAGAGAGAGGGAGAGAAAGAGAGAGATCATCCAACCATTAACCTGTACTTTCGAGTGGATTTGGATTTGGTAAATGCTAAACTGTTAGTATATAAAAAAAAGTCCACTCACGCAGCCCCACCTTCTATGGCATCAAACTATCGGAAAATCTCCCACACGTTTCGTTACGTCATGCCTTAACTAATTACTAAACTAGACTGTGAGATTAAAACCCTAACCCTTGACCCTCACTGGGACGTAGTAACCTTTAATCTTCCGGCAACGATCACGCCATAAGACATGTTTTGAACGTCCCAAGCCGACCCTAACTACAAAACCTGGAATAAATTCCGAGTACTGAACTTAAAACGAAATCAATGTGAGAGTGCATTTTTTAGATTTTCAAGACGGTTCTATTCCCGAAACAGAAATTACGAGAAAAGATTATTCTCTGTTTTAGAATCAAAATTAGTAAGTAAACAACACAACTCTGAGAGAGCCGCACATTTGGATTAGAAAAAAACAAAAAAAACTCCAACAACAGCAAAACAATATACCGTATACGCATATGTGAAAAGAAAATCCATATCTAAACTTTCTATCACGTAACAAAAACTAGTCATTAATTAAATTTCTATCTGAAATTTCATGAATGCAATAAAACATATAAATAATTTGTGAAAAAAGTAATACTACATCATTAACAGTTTCATGCATGATTTCTTACAGAAATTCAAAGTAATAGATCTGACTTATTCTTGAACCACATGCCTTGAAGTTGAGCTGACTTGTTCTTGAACCACGTGCCTTGAAGTTGAGCTGACTTGTTCTTGAACCACGTGCCTTCGAGTTGAGTTAACGTGTTCTTGAACCACGTGCCTTCAGGTTGAGCTAACTTTTTCTTGAACCACGTGCCTTCAAGTTGAGTTGACCTGTTCTTGAGCCACGGGCCTTCAAGTTGAGCTCACTTCTGAAAAGGCCCATAACGACTAATAATAGAGGCAAACCGTATTCCTAGAAGTTCTGACTCTCACAAATACAAATATATTTTTCACTACAAAATTCATGAAAATTTATGACAACTTTTCTGTTTGTTGTTGTGGAACAATAGTATGCATGAAAGGGTTTTAAGGGTTTTGAACCGCTTCCCTCAACCAACAAAAAATTACGAGTTCGTTAAATGGTTGAAACGCGTGTAGTAATTTTTAAAAAAACAGGCGTTTTTGTAGATACGGTACGAGTCTATACATACATTACAAACGTGAAAACAGATTATCTGAATAGATAAGAGCGAACTAAGACATTGATTTTATTTCAGTCTTGACTGACGACACAAATAAAGTAAACAGTGAGTTACAAATGTATGTTTTCTATTGTTTTTGATGTCATCGTAGGTCGATTATGCATATTTGTACATACGCGAAGCATCCCTGGATATCTTATAATTGAATTAATTATATATGCTAGCAAATATATTCTCGCTGCGGTCGCATATTTTGCAGATACTACACTACTCACATAAAAAGAGGTAATACATGAGAGGATAATATCATGTAAACAGATCGGATACTACACTACTCCCTAAAGGAGGGGGTAATGCCTGAGAGGATGTTATAACGAGCGCACATGTAATACCCCACACACAAAAAAAGAGTAGGCAATTCGCTATGCACGGGATAACGAAAGGAGGAATCAAAATATTAATGTTTTTATTTGCTAATATTTTATGATTCTTTTCACACCGTATTACGGAGCCGGTATTCAACAAAAACATTTGGAAGTGGTGGCAAGTAAGTGGATAGCTACATTAACTGGGCGTGCCAAGTTCGAATCCTGGAGATTTCATGGCACCACATTTACTGTGGATGTTAACAATCTTCATGCGCCTCCTCTAAGTATCTGATTCCAGAAAAAGACTGGGGGATAATATATCACAAATTTACAATTAAACAAAGAATTAATTTCCCAAATTTCGAAGGGTCACAAAGTAATTTATTCTTTTTTTCTTTTTCAGCGTATCAGCAAAAGAGCTGAGACGGTAAAAAGTCGACCGATGCTGAAATATATGAATTTGCCCTTAAAAAAACACTTGTTATGTTTCTTTTTTGCATTTTTTAATTCTCCAATGCCCAATGCCAATTGAGATGAGGGAAGGGCCACGGGGTGTGTAGTGTCAAGGGATAGGCGTGTAGAGTCATCCCAAAATTAATTCATTCACATTCATTCGACATAGCTACCGTTAAAAACAACCTCACGTTCGACCACCACCCAGGCTATTAGCTCTCATTAAAAGACGGGTGGAGTCTCACGTGGCCGCACAGATGATATATCCACCTGTTTGTATTCTACATGCGCTAAAAATAATCCATATATTTACATCTGAAAAGAGGATCTCTCCATTATGATCAGGTGAGAATGGTAATGGCTGCTCAAGATCAAGGCTTGATGACTAATGCCTTTAAAAAGATGAGTGGTCTCAGCAACAATAACAAGTGCAGGTTCTGCCACACAGAAGTAGAGAGTGTAAGCCACCTGATATCTAGTTGTAAGGTTCTCCTGGGAGATGGCTATTATACAATGCGACACAACGGAGTGTGTAAATATCTTCACTGGACTATTTGTAAAAAGTTGAATATCCAGTGTAGAAGCAAGTCCTGGGAGCATATACCAGAAAGAACTGTTGGAAATAATTTATACACCATCTACTATGACTATGCAATCCCTACAGCTACATATCTAGAAAACGGAGCTGTAAACCTGACATCGTAATATGGGACAAGAGGGAGAAAGTAGCAACCCTAGTTGAAGTCAGTGTCCCTAATGATGCAGGATTAAACAGAGCTGAAATGGAAAAGATTACGAAATAAACAGGTCTTATGTACGACATGAAAAAAAAACTGGAATTTTAGGAGAATCTCCATCATACCAGTAATTATAGGAGCAACAGGACTAATGAAACAGTATTTCAAAAGCTATCTGGTGAGTATACCCGGTGAACCGAGTGCAAGAGAAATACAAACAATTGCACTTAAAGGGGCGGTTAAAATCTTAAAAAGATCTCTAGGCTGGAGTGTCTAAAATAGCTGTTGAATGTCTGGCATCCGGTAGGATGCCCCATCTCCAGCAAAAACGGAAAGATAATAAAAATTAAAAAAAGAGAATATATATAGAGAGAGTTTGAATTACGTACTAGATACCACCCGCGAGTGTCTTCCGTCTCTCTGTACAAGGGTTTGTAAGGACAACCTGACATGAGGATACTTCACCCTACAAGTAAACTCTGACCAAATATTCAAATAATATAGTATTCAAATCCAAAAAAAGATCCCCTCAGTATGGCTACACATTGGCTTAAACCCGGAATGGTGCACCTGCTCCAAGTGGTGTTGCCTCTAGTAACATCACCAAACTGGATACACTATCAGACTAGATTGATTATAGTCCTTGAATCTGATAAGCCTTAGAAGCCACAATAAAGATATATTATGACATAGTTAACTGGTAAAGTGGAAATAGGGAAATTAATATTCTTCACTTCTTTACTAACTCAATGTTTGTGAAATAAAGGAGAACGTGAATAGAATATTCGAATATATTCTATGTATCTCATGTAGAAATTGAGTGTTAGCCCCAAGAAGATGCTCCTTGATTTCTGAGAACTTCGACTGAAGTAAAAAAAAAATTAAAATTAAGAGCAATTAATGATTGAACACCCACACCACATTATATGATTGTTAAATTTTATGGTAAATGTTAATTTAATGATAGTTAAATGTTATGGTCAATGTAAATTTAATAATAGATACATTTTATGGTGAATGTAAATTAAATGATAGTTTAATCTTACGGTAAATGTAAATTAAATGATAGTTGCATATTTTCAGTGTAAAAGACGCGAAAACGGCGTATGTCGAAAAAGAACTTATAAAACAGCTTTAATAACTTTTAAGAACGTTTAAAAATCTCCTTATCGTTACACCAGTACTCTCCACCTCTTTCGATAACTATTGTAAATGACTGCGTTATCGCAACAGCCGTTTACCATTAATTTCCCGCTGGCAATGACCATTGTTCTTCTGTAGGTTTCGGTGGACAACGTTTGACATGCAAAGGAGAACTGTAATTGAATATTCGAATATCTATGTATCTCATGTAGAAATAAAGTGTTAGCCTCAGAAAAGGGGCTCCATGATTTCTGAGAACTTCATTTAATTTATATTTATCATAAAATTAAACTATCATTTCATTTATATTTATCATAAAATGTAAGTATTATTTAATTTACATTTAAAAATAAAACTATTATTTATTTTTCGTTTACGAAAAAATTTAACTATCATTTACTGTACATTTACCATAAAATGTAAGTGTAATTTTATTTACATTAACCATAAAATATAACTATCACTTAATTTATATTTACCATAAAATTTAACTATTATTTAATTTACATTTAAATAAAATGTAACTATTATTTAATTTACATTTACCGTAAGATTAAACTATCATTTAATTGACATTCACCATAAAATGTATCTATTATTTAATTTAGATTGACCATAAAATTTAACTATCATTAAATTAACATTTACCATAAAATTTAAAAATCATATAATTGACAGTTGCCATAAGATTTAACTATCATTTTATTTACATTTACCATAAAATCGAAGTATCATTTAAATTTAATTTACCATAAAATTCAACTATAATTTAATTTACATTTACCATAAAATTTAACTATAATATAATTTATATTCACCATTAAATGTAACTATCATTTAAATTGCATTTATTATGAAATTTAATTATCATTAAATTTACATTTACCATAAAATGTAACTATCATTTAAATTGCATTTATTATGAAAATTAATTATCATTAAATTTACATTTACCATAAAATGTAACTATCATTTAAATTGCATTTATTATGAAAATTAATTATCATTAAATTTACATTTACCATAAAATGTAACTATCATTTAAATTGCATAAAATGTAACAATCATTTAATTTACATTTACCATAAAATTTAACTATAATATAATTTATATTCACCATTAAATGTAACTATCATTTAAATTGCATTTATTATGAAATTTAATTATCATTAAATTTACATTTACCATAAAATGTAACTATCATTTAAATTGCATTTATTATGAAAATTAATTATCATTAAATTTACATTTACCATAAAATGTAACTATCATTTAAATTGCATTTATTATGAAATTTAATTATCATTAAATTTACATTTACCATAAAATGTAACTATCATTTAAATTGCATTTATTATGAAAATTAAGTATCATTAAATTTACATTTAACATAAAATGTAACTATCATTTAAATTGCATTTATTATGAAATTTAATTATCATTAAATTTACATTTACCATACAATGTAACTATCATTTAAATTGCATTTACCGTAAAATGTAACTATCATTAAATTTGATAAATTTAACTATCATTTAATTTGATATGTTTCATATAGAGATGTGTATGTTGTTATTTATGTATGTGTGTGTGTATGTATGGTGAAATATTGATACATTTACATGTATGCACGTAGGTGTTAATCTTCTGATGTACTGAATTCAGCTAGCCGCTAGAATTACCACAATAGATTAAACACTGTTAATAGAATAATAGAAGAGAAAAGTAAAGAATGGGGAATACAAACTAAATGCGGTCATAAACGTGGGTCAGGCCAACTAATAGAAAAAGAGAAAACAATAAAAAAGAATGGAAACGAGTTGAAAGTGTCAACGAGTAGAAAATATAATTTGATACGTGGCTTGCGCGTTAAATTATAAACAAAACCCATCCTAGAAGGTGTACTGAGTAAAAAGGTCTACGATCTCATTTCAATTTCTCGTTTTGGTCTGAAGATATTGACTTTCTATGAGGAGTAAACTGACATCTGCACACATGTAACCAATAATGTTTGTATAAATTAAATGTTATTCTAAAGAACAGCTCTGCTTGTAATGGGGCACTTTTTATGAACACTTGGGAGATTCAACGGATAAACATCTACAGAAACTAATATAATACATGTACCATATATATGTATATATATATGTGTGTATGTATATATATATATATATATATATATATATATATATATATATATATATATATATATATATATATATATATATATATATATGAAGCAATCCAACAAAAGATATAAGCGTCAACTAATATCTTATAATTAGTGAAACATCCGCATAAAAACTGAAGCTCAATATACTGGATAGAGCATTAATATTATAATATAAAATGAAGTTATAAAATAAGGTGTCAATCAAATTTTATTAGAATTCAAAGTTCAAGCAAAGTATCCATAAGTCCTATATATATATATATATATATATAACGCGTCTTATCACTAAGCCACGAACCGTACCAGTAGCAGTGAGATAGATTGTATCGCATTATAAATTATGCTATTTATTTTTATTTTATTTACTATTATATATATATACATATATATATGTATATGTGTATATATATATACATATATATGTATATTTTTATATATATATATATATATATATATATATATATATATATATATATATATACTCCCCCATTATATATCACTCTGGTTCTCGTGAGCGAATGTATCAATTTTGACCATTCTGTAAAAATAGTGACAATTTCTGCTCATATAAAAATTGCTTCGATCTGAAATTGACATTTTCTATTATCTATATATTAATACGCTAAGGTGTACGTACGTGTGTCACGCTTCCGGCAAACGCTCTGCGCATGCGTACTGCACCTAGATTATTAACAACATTTAATTAGCCTAATTTCTACATCATGCTTTAATTACTTCCCTTTAGCGCAACGGTAAGCGTCGTAGTAATTTTGTCTTTGGCCCGACTGGTTTATAGTTCGATCCCAACCAACAGCTAAGATTTTTTTTTCTACATTTCGAGCGGAAGGTGAAGAAATAATACATTTTTTTTAATCACCTGGTCAAAAAGTACTTTTTTGTGTTGCTTAAAACTTAAAACTATTTTTTGTTTTTTATTTTGGCGTTTTTAGGGCATGTCTATCATTTTTTGTTGTTGTTTTTTGAACGGACGTTAAGCAATGTTTTTTTTTTCAATGATAGTTTGAACTAAGTATTTATTTTTTATTTGCACCACTTCTTAAAGTGTTAAAACATTTATTTATTATTTTTGGAGGGTAAGGGACCAGTATTTATTTTTTAAATGTTTTGAACGGACAATAAGCAATGCTTGTTTTGTTTTTTTTTCTCAGTGAAACACCGAGAGCGTGGTCGAAAGAAAGAGAGAGTGTGTGTTCGTAAGAGAGGGAGGGGGGATAGAGAAAGAGTGAAAACGCAATAAAAACAAATAAATAAATCGCAAAAAGTAAACTTACTAACAAATAGAAGGTGCTTTGTTACATTAGGACCCGCGCTAACTTTGACCCCGTCGTTAGGGTTAGGGTCAGTGAGGGGTTAGGGTTAGCTATAAAGTTCAGAGTCATTGGGGGTTAGGGTTAAAGTTAGGGTCAGGGCCAAAGTTAGCCCAGGTCCCAATGTAACAAACTACCAAATAGAGACGTAAAAAATAAGACAATGACAATGATATTGTATAGTTAACATCTGAGAAGTTAAGTTTCTTATTTTGTGTCACGATCTGACACTCCCATTTAATAAGATTTAGTATTTACTTTTGCCCCTGACAACGGGGGAGGGGAGTCGCGACCGATAGTGATTGCTGAAGAGACAGCTTTTACCCCGACAACCGAGTAATATAATAAATATATATACTTCCATCCCGTCACGCAAAATTTTGGTGAGTAAGATATGTGCATATTTCTAGCCACCGGATAATATTATTAACAGTAATTCCACAGTGTTTTCTACATCAATCTGTATAATTATACAGATTGATGTAGAAAACACTGTGGAATTTCTTTTTTTTTTCAGTGAAACACAGAAAGCGCGTACGATCAGAAAGAGAAAGTTTGTGTTCGTAAGAGAGAGATAGAGGGAGAAGATAGAGAAAGAGAGAGAGAGAGAGAATAAACGTAATTGAAAAGTGAAAACGCAATAAAAACAAATAAATAAATCGCAAAAAGTAATAAAAAAATTTAACAAAAACGAAAGTGAGGAAAGTCGTGATTCAAAGCAAAATAAAAAAGAAAATCTAATCGAAAAAAAAAGTAACAAGTATAATTTCGTTTTCTTTCGGAAGCCTGCCAGTTTTTACGGTATATCAACCCTTTTTAGTAGAGTGTCCATCGTACACGCGTTATTTGAATGCAAATTATTAATTTTTTTTAAATATTTCACTTTTATCCGGGGGGTGCTCATAATAAAACAAGCGTAACTTACTAACAAATAGATGGTGCTTTGTTAGATTGGGACCCGCGCTAACTTTAACCCCGTCGTTAGGGTTAGGGTCAGGGGGGGTAGGGTTACCTATAAAGTTCAGGGTCGTTGGGGGTTAGGGTTAAAGTTAGGGTCAGGGTCAAAGTTAGCCCGGGTCCCCATGTAACAAAGTACCAAATAGAGACGTAAAAATAAGACAAGGGCAATGATATTGTATAGTTAACATCTGAGAAATTAATTTTTTTTATTTCAAATATTTATTTAGTTATATTGTCAAATTCGTCAAACAAAAATGGCGTTCGCTTATTTTAGGTAAGGTGGTCGCTAATTTCAGACTAAATTGTCCGATTACAGTAGAGGATCTCTTTACATTAGCGGCTAACCCGAGATGTAGGGGAGGGCGCCACTCTTTTCCCAGGACTGCTTCATTGTCCTTGATCCTGACCCTATAATACTGAGAGTTTTAGCAATGTTTGTTTTAGACTTTGCTATGACTCAACCGAGGATAGAACTCTGGTATACCGTTACATTAGCGGAAACGCTTACCGAATGGGCCGGTTTCAGGCTTACGGTATTTATTTATTTATTTATTTTATTTTTTAATATTTAAAATTTCTTCTTCTTCTTCTTCTTCTTCTTATTATTATTATTATTATTATTATTATTATTATTATTATTATTATTTATATATTATTACGATAGAGTGTGTTATTTATTTTGTGTGTCACGATCTGACACTACTATTTAAGAAGATTTAGTTGGGAGAGACAGCTTTTGCCCTGGCAACCGAGTAATATAAATAAATATATATACTTCCATTCCGTCACGCAAATTTTTTGTGAATAAAGTATGTGCATATTTCTAGCCACCGGATAATATTATTAACAGTAAATTATACAGATTGATGTAGAAAACACTGTGGAATCTCCACAGGGTCCCGCTAGTACAAATAATTGTATCTGCAAATAAATAGAAGCAAATTATTTTTATTTTCATTTTAAAGAATATAGATTAATGTTAAAAGAGGAAATGTAGTAGTAGTATTAATATTTATTTCTTTGTACATGCAACCAAGTGGCAGATGACAACTTATTATTTCACAAGTTAATTTAATAAAAGATTTAGTCAAAAAAGTGATTAGCAAAGTATGTATAAAAAAAGGTGTAAAATACATTTAGAAATGTACATTTTACTTCTACTTCAATGTTTATTTCTTTAAATACCATTTAATTTACATTTACCAAAAAATTAAACTATTATTTAATTTACATTTACTATAAAATTCAACTATTATTAACTTTACATTTACTATAAAATTCAACTATTATTAACTTTACATTTACTATAAAATTCAACTATCATTATATTTACATTTACCATCAAATTTAACTATCATTTTATTTATATTTACCATAAAATGTAAGTATTATTTAATTTACATTTAACATAACATGTAACTATTATATATCTTTAGTTTACGATCAAATTTAACTATCATTTACTGTACATTTACTATAAAATGTAAGTGTCATTTTATTTACATTTACCATGAAATTTAACTATTATTAAATTCACATTTACCATAAAATGTAACTATTATTTAACTTACATTCATCATAAAATTTAACTATCATTTTATTTACATTTACCATTAAATGAAACTATCATTTAATTTACATCTACCATAAAATGTAACTATTATTTATATTACATTTACCATTTAATTAAGCTATCATTTAATTTATATTTACCATAAAATTAAACTATTATATAATTTACATTCACTATTAAATTAAACTATCATTTAAATTGCATTTACCATAAAATTCAAATATAATTTAATTTACATTTACCATAAAATGTAACAAACATTCAATTTATTTTACCATAAAATTAAACTATTATATAATTTACATTCACCATTAAATTTAACTATGATTTAAATTGCATTTATTATAAAATTTAACTATCATAAAATTTACATGTACCATTAAATTTAACTATCATTTAAATGTAATTAACCGTAAAATTAAACTATCATTTAATTTGATAAATTTAATAATCATTTAAATTGATTTGCTTTATATAGAGATCGGAGTATAGATGTAGATATGTGTATGTGGTTATTTATGTATGTGTGTGTATGTATGGTGAAATATTGATACATTCACATGTATGCACGTAGGTGTTAATCTTCTGATGTACTGAATTCAGCTAGCCGCTAGAATTACTACAATAGATTAAAAACTTGTTTCAAAGAGGTGATAGAAGAGAAAAGTAAAGAATGGGGAATACAAACTAAATGCGGTCATAAACGCAGGTCAGGCCAACTAATAGAAAAATAGAAAACAATAAAAAAAGAATGGAAACGAGTTGAAAGTGTCAACGAGTAGAAAATGTAATTTGATACTTGGCTTGCGCGTTTAATTATAAACAAAACACATCCTAGAAGGTGTACTGGGTAAAATGATTTCCGATCTCATTTCAATTCATCGTTTTGGTCTGAATATATTGACTTTCTATGAGGAGTAAAACCGACATCTGCACACATGTAACCAATAATGTTTGTATAAATTAAAAGTTATTCTAAAGATCAGCTCTACTTGTTATTGAGCACTTTTTATGAACACTTGGGAGATTCAACGGATTAACATCTACAGAAACTAATATATATCATGTACTATATACAGGGTGGGCAAAAATAAGGGTCCTATTTTTAAAAATTCATAACTTTTTTATTTATTGATTTTTTATTTTTATTTTTTTAGAATAAGTAAAGGACCCCTTCCGAAGCAAGCATGAGCCGTATTAGTCCTAAGGAACATACTCTCATTTAGAAAACATTATTTTTGCTTAAAAAACTCAAAACAGTGTAAAAAAGAATACTTTAGTTTTTGTAAGTTTTAAGAAGTGTTTTTCGGCTAAAATTTGTTTTGTTTATTTCAAAAAATCTCGGAAGGGTCAGTCTACACACACATAAAGTTTGGTGAGTTTAACTTTTATTTTGTGGAAGTTATTCAAATTCAAGTTATTCAAATTTAAAGATAGGACCCTTATTTTGGCCCACCCTGTATATGTGTGTATATATATATATATATATATATATATATATATATATATATATATATATATATATATATATATAAAGTGTTCTATTTATTTTTATTTTATTTACGATTACACACACACACATATATATATATATATATATATATATATATACTCCGCCATAGGGTATCACTCTGGTTGTGATGAACGAATGTATCAATTTTGACCATTCTGTAATAATAGTGAAATTTGATGCTCATTTAAAAATTGTTTCGATCTGTAATTGGCATTTGCTATTATAAAAATAATTGTATCTTCAAAGAAATTAAAGCAAATTATTTTTATTGTATTTTTAAGAACATAGATTAATGCTAAAGAAAAGGAAATTTAGTAGTAGTATTATATACATTTATTTGTATATGCAACAAGAATAAAATGGCAACTTATTATTTCACAAGTTAATTTAATTAGAAAAGTTTAAATCAAGAAAGTCATTGGAAAATTATGTATAAAAAATGGTGTAAAATGAAGCTAAAATGTATATTTTACTTGTACTTTTATTTTTATTTATTTGACAGTCATTTAATTTACATTTAAAATTAAATCAAATTATCATTTAATTTACATTTACCATAAAATTTAACCACTATTCAACATACATTTAACATAAAATTTAACCACTATTCAACATACATTTAACATAAAATTTAACCACTATTCAACATACATTTAACATAAAATTTAACCACTATTCAACATACATTTAACATAAAATTTAACCACTATTCAACATACATTTAACATAAAATTTAACCACTATTCAACATACATTTAACATAAAATTTAACCACTATTCAACATACATTTAACATAAAATTTAACCACTATTCAACATACACTTACCATAAAATTTAACCACTATTCAATATACATTTAACATAAAATTTTGCTATCATTTAATTTACATCGACCATAAAATGTAACTATCATTTAATTTACATTTACCATAAAATCTATCTATCATTTAATGTACATTTACCATAAAATTTAACCACTATTCAACATACATTTAACATAAAATTTAACTATCATTTTATTTACACTTACCATAAAAGTAACTATCATTTAATTTACATTTACCATGAAATTTACCTACTATTTAATATAAATTTAATATAAATAAAATATAACTATTATTTTATTTACACTTACCATAAATTTAACTATCAAATAAATTTTCGTTTTCTATTAGTCTTATTTTATTTCTATTTCTATCATCTTGATATTCGATAGTCGTGTTAATATAGCAACTATTACTTAGAGCATTATTGTAACTACTACTATTTTTATTGAAAATTTCTTCATTAGAAGAATTATTGCTAATTCTATGTCCTATGGATAACGGGATGTGTTTAATAACGCTTGGTGGATGGTTTGATTTTGGATTTACGTATATTGGATCATAGTTATCATAATTATCATAGTTAGATAAGTTTCATGATAACGATATAAACATAACTTAGAAAAGGATAAATAAAAAAGGGAAAAAAGAATAAAAAAGGGAAAAAAGAATAAAAATAAAAGATTTTAAAAAATTTAAAAGATAAATAAAATAAATACATAAATACATAAATAAATAAAAATAAAAGATAAATAAATAAATAAATAAAAAATAAAAACAAAGATTAAAAATAAAAATCACTATCTCTTTAAACATAACATTAGATTATTACAAATGATAAAGGATCACGTAATTAACGTATCATAATGAACAATGATAAGTAGGATTGAGTTAACTAATTTAATCATAGGATAACTTCATGTAGATATCTTAAATATATAACTAATAACAACAATATAATGTTTGTAATGAAAATAAAGATAGGTTAATCAAAACCACTATTAATTAAAATTTTGGAATGTATAGATATTAATATTAGTATTATAGATATAGTTTTCAGATTATTTTGGTGGGTTATTATTATACATAATAGGTTATGTAACTGATAGTATTGGTATGACTCCGGATGATGGGATAACTATTAGTAACGAGGAGATCTATAAATTAATAAGTTACAAGGTTTAAACTTTTTTATGGAAAGAAAAGATTTGTTGAAGGGTGAACATAATGATAAAATTAGTGAACTTAAATTAATACCAATAAAATGTCCGTTAGGCTAAATCAATATAGATGGACACAGAATTTAAGATAGGTTCAAAGAGAGAATATAATTAATCTAAAATAAAATACAATAAAAAATTAAATTCCTTTATAAAATAACGCAAAATTATTACAAATAATAAAGTATTAAGTAGTTTATCATAAAGAACTAGATTAAATTAATAACTAGTCGATATTAAAAACCTGGTTTCTAATTCTCAATTAATTAGGGGAATAATATTGTGATTGGATCAACTTAGTTCGTTGGTAAATATGATTGATATTTATTAAAAAATTTAATTAATTAATAAATAACGATAGTCTTAATGTATATAACACTTTATTTGGCAGCGTATAAGGATAATGTTTAATAAGAAGATAAAATAAAAAATTAAAATCCCTTAATGCATTACGCAAAATAAATAAATATATATATATATTAAATATATATATATATATTTAAAAAAGTAGAGCACTGTAAATGGTGGTAATAACACAGCGTGACGTCACTTGCTTTATATGCATCATTCCTTCACTTATAGAAGTTGAATGCCTGTACGCCTCGCCGCCTTTAAAAGTGTTAAAATTATCATTGTTTATAAGCTGTTCAGAACTGGCCTATTGGTTAGCGACGTTGGATTGGGATTGAAAAAGACTTGTAATCCATGGTTTCAAATCGTGTGACCGGTGGTGAATAGTCGTACTTCTATGCTGACGAATCTTGATTGAAAAGAGACGAAACGTATACGTCCATAGATAAAATAAACAATAACAAATATTTATATAAATATATATATATATATATATATATATATATATATATATATATATATATATATGTGTGTGTGTGTGTGTGTGTATATATATATGTTTTTATTTATACAACTATATATAAGTGTGTATGTGTGTTTGTGAGTGTATAAGTGTGTGCGTATAAGCATCGGGGTGTGTATGCGTGAGTGTGGGTATGTATTTGTGTGTGTACTGAGTTAAGGAAAGAGGGGCAGGCCGAGTTTAGCCAATCCTGCCTATAGTTTGAGCTGACCGACTTTCTAATGCGTCGATAGGTATGTGTCAAAATGTCATCTTATGCAAAAGGGTTTCTCGTCTGAAAATTTTAAAATGTAATTTGTATGTTTGTTTTTTGTTTTTTATGATTGTGTATTGGCGGATCTAATCTTTGCTCATTATGAGAAGGGACCGAGGATGTTCTGAAACAATTGTCGGATAATAAAACTATGTGTATTTTAATATAAAAGCTCATATATATATTGAAAACTCTAATATATATTGGTTTTGTTCATTTTGTTAATATTTGAACTTAATTACTTAATATGTATGTATATATATATATATACTTTATTTTTAATTGATATAACTAGTTCAAATATATTGATAAAATGTAATTAAAACCAATATTTTATCAAAAGTGTTCAACACAAGGTAGAGCTTTATAAATCAACTTTATAAAAACATTTAGAATAGTCTACACAAATTAATTCATGTTTCAATGCTCAAGTGCACTACATCGGGATTAACTCATAATGAAAACAAAAACAAAATTGTCTGAAAGAAGAAAAAAGAAATGTCAAGAGCAACGATAGTAAAGTAATCAACAGGACAAGCGTTAATTTTGTGTTTTGTTTTCATTATGGGTTAGTCCCGATGAAAGGAACTTGAGCATGGAAACATGAATTAATTTGTGTATATTATTTTTAATATTTATACAAAGTTTATATATATATATATATATATATATATATATATATATATATATATATATATATATATATATATATATATATATATATAATACTAATAATCCAGGTAAAACATTAAAAAAAATTAACCGGGTTTATAAAAAGTGCTCAATATCAAATAGAGCTTTTATATATGATTGTTTTTACTTACACAGACATGTACAAAATCTGCGACACTGGCATGTCGATGCTATCGATCAACAGCTATTATAAACTGAGATCTCATCAGACAGAGTTAGAATCGATCTTAACCGTAGATCCTATTTTAACATCGAAATTTAAAGATTTCCAGATATTACCTATTTATTTCCACGACAGTTTTAATCTGAATGAAAATATGAATTTTTTAACAGTTGTGTTTTATTATTAAACGAAAGAATGTCTTCCTGTAATAATATTTCGAGCAGGACTTAATTGTATTTGCAAATAAATTAAAACTGTTGGCAGTTGACGATTTCACTTACCAGAGAGCTCAACCGAGGAAGAGGGACATAAATACAATTTAATGCAATCAGAGGTGAAAGTAAGTGCAGCCAAATAATCTGATGATTGATGAAGCGTAAAATTGCTAGTTTACATACTATTTTTTTAAATTACTGTCTGCACTAATTAAATTTACATCGGCGCTCTGTCCTGTATTAGGTCTTTTAATCTTAAAAGTGCATATACACACACACGCAGATAATGTTCTTCAATTCTTTACTAACTCAACGTTTGAGAGGTAAACGAGAACTTTAATGGAACACTCATATATCTATGTCTCATATAGAGATTAAGTGTTAGCTCAAAGAAGGGTCCTCTTTATTTCTGAGAACTTACACTGAAGTCAAATGAAAAATAAAATAGTTATATATATATATATATATATATATATATATATATATATATATATATATATATATATATATATATATATAAATAGTCTCGGAAGTTTCCTAACCATTAAAACTATATAATAAAATTTTTTAAAAAACAAAACATGTTAGTCCCAAGTCATGTATATATATATGCATGAGAAAGACAGGAATAAAATGTTCCACGTGACAGAAAATTAAAAACGAAAACCAAAAGAATATTTATGTATTCATCAACGTTTCGTCTTTATTGTCAGACTTCCTCAGGATGATTTGTTTGAAGAAAAAATCATACACGTACAAACATTTTTTGCCATCAGGCTCAGAGCTTGTCGTCCTAGCCCCCACCCTTCACCTCCTACACTTTCTTTACACATAACCCAGACAATTTTGATCCAGACGTCTTTTGTTTTCTCTTTCAAAAATAAATTAATAAATTGATTCAAATAGCATTTCGCCCCCCTTCAAAATTTAACTTAATCCCGGTTAAACGACAACTCGCCTCCTACTTTTTCCCTATTTTCACTATATTCACCTCTCCCACTTCTTAATAACCCTACACTCTTATTGCTACCACTCCCACCATCCAATTGTTTCTCATATTCTGATTTTCTTGCTAATATCGGCCGCAAGCTCTCAGCCTGCTGGCAAAAAATGTCTGTACGTGTATGATTTTTTCTTCAAACAAAATCATCCTGAAGAAGTCTGACAATCAAGACGAAACGTTGATTAATACATACATATTCTTTCGGTTTTTCTTTTTAATTTTCCATATATATATATATATATATATATATATATATATATATATATATATATATATATATAGAGAGAGAGAGAGAGAGAGAGAGAGAGAGAGAGAGAGAGAGAGAGAGATTGGGGTTACACAATACTTGTAATCCAGGGTTTCGAATCGTGTGACCGGTAGTGAATAGTCATACTTCTATGCTGATGAGTCTTGATTGAAAAGAGACGAAACGTATACGCCCATAGATAAATAAACAATAACAAATATTTATATTTGAAGCTCCTCGTTAAAAAGTAGAGCACTGTAAATGGTAGTACTAACACAGCGTGACGTCACTTGCTTTATATGCATCATTCCTTCACTTATAGAAGTTGAATGCCTGTATGTCTCGCCGCTTTAAAATGTGTTAAAATTATCATTGTTTATAAGCTGTTCAGAATTGGCCTATCGGTTAGCGACGTTGGATTGGGGTTGAATAATACTTGTAATCCAGGGTTTCGAATCGTGTGACCGGTAGTGAATAGTCGTACTTCTATGCTGATAAGTCTTGATTGAAAAGAGACGAAACGTATACGTTCATAGATAAATAAACAATAACAAATATATATATATATATATATATATATATATATATATATATATATATATATATATATAATAATCTAGGTAAAACATTCACAAGAATTTAAACTGGGTTTATAAAAAGTGCTCAATATCAAATAGAGCTTTTATAGATGATTATTTTTATTTATCCAGACATGTACAAAAAACTGCGACACTGGCATGTCGATGTTATCGATCAACAGTTATTCTAAACTGAGATCTCATCAGGAAGAGTTAGAATCCGATCTTAACCTTAGATCATATTTTGAAAGATCAAATAAGATCGGATTCTAACTCTGCCTGATGAGATCTCAGTATATAATGACTGTTGATCGATAACATCGACATGCCAGTGTCGCAGATTTTTTACATGTCTGTGTAAATAAAAATAATCATATATGTATATATATATATATATATATATATATATATATCACCAGAAACTAATTTCTCTTCTCTCCTTTTCACTACGTCTTTTTTCTCTTCTCATTTTCCTTCTTTTCTTTTACTCTTTCTTTCTCCTATTTGTAATGCTATCTTCGATGTGGAAATATCGTTTTTTATTGGTGGTTGTATCACTGAATACGTATACAATACACCGAAACGTCATACAAACTAAATAAAACAATGTCCACATCAAAGATTATCCAGTCATTTTCATACTAGGCTAGAACACCACTTGATGATTTAATAAATTTGTAAATCATCCAACTTCATTATTTTCATTATTTCAATAGTTCCCATATATATATATATATATATATATATATATATATATATATATATATATATATATATATATATATATATACAGAGAGGGAGAGAGTTAGAGAGAGAGAGAGAGAGGGAAGAGAGAGGCTTTGACAGTAAACGTGTGTAGCAGCATAGCTTAGTTATTCCTTAGATATTCATGGATTGTCCGCAATCTTCTTCGTTTTTATTACACGTAAGTAGTTGGTTCATTGGATAGTGACGTCTCTCGTTCTTTGTCTTTTGGTCCGTTGTGTTAAGCCGTCGTCCTAGTCGAAGTTAAGATTTAGCAGCAAGAGTGTCTTTTTTTCCCTTTCTTTATTCCTTTACAACATTACGTGAGCTTCTTAGGAAGGGGTGGGGGAACGAGAAAAAGTTAGGAAAAATCGTCTGAATACAGTCAGCTTGCAGACCGAAAATAGGGATGTTTCTCCTTTCTTCGCCTTTTCTTATTTTTGTCATCCTGTCCGAATTTTATATAGCATTATTGCAGCGTTTGAAAGAAGAGGATTCATTGAAAAACGGCCACAAATACAGAAGAAAATGTGCTCTTTCACCAAGACAATGCACCCTGTCACAAGTTGATTGCAACGATAACAAAACTATATGATCGTACTTCGGATTGCTTCCGCATCCATCTTATTCTCCAGATATGTCGCTGTCAACTATTTTCTGTTTGCAGACCTCAAAGGAAACTTCGAGAAAATAAGGTTGGTTACAATGAAGAAGTGATATCGGAAACTGAAGCGTATTTTTAGATCAAAGATCGTTCTCCAAAAAGAAGGCATCAAATTGTTAGAGAACCGTTGGAAAAATTATCCTTCTAGGCTGATACACTGTTAATGAATAAAATAGAATTTTGCCTAAAAGTTACTGTTTTATAAGTCACGCTCGGCACTTATTGGGTGATGTGTTATAGATGACATGTACAATGGTGTACCCGACGTGATTGGCGGGGATTGAACCAAGTGTCAGAAAAACACCATGGAAAAGTAGATATGTGATTGGTTAGCGTAACCATGTGACATATGATAGATTTTAATGTAGATTTAAGTGTTGCCAGAATATTTGTGAAGCTATGACGATAAGAAATAGTAATGATTAGACTCTTGCTCCCCTTCTGAAGATAGTTTAGAAACAACCCCTAAGTAAGATAATAAGGATCTATTAATTAAGTTAAACAAAATATTGTTAATATTTATTCAAAACATGTTATTTATTTTTTCATAACAGTGTTCATTAACCAATCAGAACACTTCCTTTATCAAAACAAGTCTAGGAGTCTCTAGGCTTATATGAAAGAAACATCATTGCTAACGAAAAGTTTCAGTTTCAGGAAGTTGCAAGCATATGACACAAAAGTCAAGATGTGAGATAACGAATGTCATCTCTACCTGGTGTGGCATTCACCCTGGGCGGGTTGAGTCGGCTATAGTCCCATTAAAACATTACAGCTTCATTTTGATCCAATCTTTAGGTTAAGATCAAATTGCAATCTTTTGTAATGACCTATAAAACAAATCTTAATCTCAATAATGCATCTCTCGCACAGCAATGAACATTAAAAGACAAATCTTTTGTGAACTTCTCTTTGTATTGATAGTCAAGTAAGAAGTGAATTCAGCTTTAATACGTTTGGGAGCTTAATTATTCAATCTATGTCGACGAATCAAATGAGAAATCCGTAGTGAATTGATTAGGCTCCTTAGATTGAACGAGCGAGATTATCAGTTGAGATGATGCAATGCGAAACCGCAGAAATAAACAAATACCGAAAAGAAAATGAAAATATACGAAGAGATCAAAAAAAAAGTATGTTGACTTTTCACTGCGTTTAATTTAGAATATTATTCTTAAATTGTCTGAAATAAATTAATCGATGGTAATCTAAAAAATAAACTTTTTACAAAAAATGTATTCTCTACTTGAAAAACAAATCCTAATGTAGAAGGTGTATCATTTGCATCATTCGGACTACTCTTCTCATCTTGAATGTTATTCTCACGAGGTTTCGGCCGATGTAACTTCCGACCTTCTTCGAGTGTGTGTTTGCCGAACTCATTAATCTCTACGGAATTTCGAACGGAAACCTTTATTAAATCCACGGGCATATTTTGCTCTCGTTCCGTAGACCATGAGCGGGTATAAATATTAAATAATTTTTAAGTATTTTTATATAATTATTTTTATTGGTGATTGCAGCGTTCGTTGTTCTTTTGCTCACTACTGTTTCGATAATCTCACTTCCTAAGTGATTAAGATGCAGAAAATTGCATTTTTAGTCGCCCTTAACTTTATAGGACGTATTTTTCGTTAATATATATATATATTTATTAATTTTATACGTACATAAAAGTAATCCATGGACACGTGTTTCTGGCTCACAGTCGTCATCAGCATGGCTAACTTAGACAAGGATCGAACTATCGATATTGATGTCTATAGTCCAGCGTATTTACCACTTGACCAATACACTTGTCTAGAAATATGTACGATTTTTATCACTTGAATATTTAATGTATTTTTATGTAATTATTTTTATTGGTGATTGCAGCGTTCATTGTTTATTTGCTTACTATTATTAAAAAAAATTATTAAAAATAATTACATAAAAATACATTAAATATTTAGGTGATAAAAATCGTACATTTCCTAGACAAGCGTCTTGGTCCAGTGGTAAAGACGCTGGACTATAGACATCAATATCGAAGGTTCGATCCTTGTCTAAGTTAACCACGCTGATGACGGCTGTGAGCCAGAAACTCGTGTCCATGGATTACTTTTATGTACGTATAAAATTAATAAATATTTTTTAAGCATATTCTTAATATCGACTATACGGAGTATTTAATCTACAACCTACAGACGTCTGTCACATAGAATTGACTATCACTTAACACTTTATCAGTCGTGCCGTGGGTCCAGGTTGACAGTTTAGGTATAAATTTTAGGGGCGTTAAACCTATTTTTGTTTTAGATGTGTAGTGTTACTAAATATTTCTACTTATCTATTTATCCTAATGTAGGAGATCACCAAATATAAAAATGATAAATAATAAGAGAGGCTTCGACTACACAATTATAGAAAAGTTTTTAAAAATTGTAATCTTAAATGGAAAATTCTACTCTACCTAATTTTTAAATCGACGTGGAAATTTACTTTACTAATCCTATTTTATACACTCGTCTTAAATATGGCTATATTTTGACAAGTAAAATAGTAACTAACAGTTGAAATTTAAGAAAATTGGAAAGTAGCTGTTTGACTTTTTTATGATTTATTTTGACGACATGAAAATAAATTCACATTGCAATTCTTTTGAATTTCAATACTCTAACGCCCAAATTTATTCTTCCGTAATGAAATATCTTCCGAATTGTGTTGCTTTCATTTAAAAAATCGATTTCTAGAGTTTAAATTATCATCAAATTAAACTAAATATTTTTTTTAATTCCGGAAATTCACAGCTGTGAATGTTACTTTAAATTTTCGTCAAAATTAAGTCATAAATTTTAAATGTTGCCTGGTAGTTACTGTTATCATAGCGCATCATATCTAAACATCAAATAAATTCGGTCAAAATTGGATTTATCACATTTTGCATTCAAACTTCACATATTTGAACTCCGTTAGTTTGTTTATTAAATTGCATGATAAATGATTACTTTAGTGTGTATGTTACGTTGTTACACGGGAAAGGAAGAAGACTTCGCTATTTAAAAATTTCCATAACCGAATCTTAATTAATTAATGACTCATATTTGACAAGTTGTTTAAACAAAAAAGTAAAACACGC
The DNA here is from genome assembly GCA_963556195.1 of Sepiola atlantica. NCBI lineage: Eukaryota > Metazoa > Mollusca > Cephalopoda > Sepiida > Sepiolidae > Sepiola > Sepiola atlantica. Next base: position 62,854,344 of record OY744543.1, on the reverse strand, counting down.
GTTCAATTTTGTTGAATTGAAAATCATTTGCTCGCATTTAATATCTCGGTTTTAGCGACAAGTGTAAAAACACTATCGAAAGAGGCAGAGAAAAAGAATGGAATAAGAATCGCAAGGAATAGGGAACAAGGGGTTATAAGAACGGGGGGGGCAGTTCGATAGGAGAGTCGCATTACTACCTATCGTCTTACAAAATAATAATAGTGACTGCTGACAGTTCTTATTGAACTTCATTCAAACATTAAGACGTCGTTTTTGTTTGTATCTTTTTGTAACATATTCAGATCGATTGAATTTCATCACCCTGTGAACATAGCTTGCATTACGAAATATAAAAATTAAAAAGAATCCAAATTAAAAAATAAATATATATAGCTTTATAATATGTTTATTTACCGTTGTTTATCTACAGCACATCATGAGCGAATGCGAAATCTAACCCAAAATTAAATATAAAAATAGACATGACTAGGATGGAAAGTTTATTAAGAACTGTGCAAACGACTTATATTGAACATACAGACAACTAGTGCAAACATTGACCGGGTTCCGATGGATACTGCACCCCATGGACCGGTGTTGTCTTGGCCTTCGGGGCTTGATTTGCGCCGGTCTATGGGTCTGTCCAGTGCAGTTCTGGGAGGTCCGTCCTCCCAGGCTTTGCCTCCCCTCTTTGGGAGGGGGGGTTTGTTGCTTGCTGCCTGAGGTGCCCCTATCGGGGAGTGTCGACGGAGCTGCCCAGGCAATTCTTAATGGCCAGAGTGCTCACCTTCTCGGGCGCTGGCTTTTCAAGTCCCACTTTCCGACCCGACCTTGGGTCACATCTTACCTTGTGGGAGTAAGATAAAAATGGCCTTGTGCCTAACTTCCTGACGAGGAGGTAAATAATAAGAACACATAGAACTGATCCTTACATATCACATGATCGTGTATGTCAGGTTAGCGTACATATCGCATAGTTATCTTCACTACATTGCGGTTACAAGGTTAACGGCCTTATTACGACTTCTCTTGAGTGTACTATTTTCAGTTGATCATTCAACATCTGTAAAGATACTTTAACTAAACGGGACAAACGAAGTCTGCACAACGTGAAATTTAATATAATGGATATTATTCAACGAAAAAAATTCCAAGAACAACTCCTGCAAAAAATGATCAATCACAAAACAATATTTATTTATGTAACTGTGTGAAGATTCTGCATGAGAAATAATTGAGTATAAAAAAGAGAGCGTTTAAATATTTACTCAATAGCTTTATACTTGTTGTAACCCTTCTAAAAAAATAAAAATTGTACATGCAAAATGTTTTAGTCAAATCATTTCTTCGAAATTGTGAAACGAAAAGAAACAGGAACATAAGTAAGTCGTGAGATTACATACCTCCGCCTTACATATATGGGCCTTACTTCTCCATATTGTATGAAGTATTCCCAAACATATGCCCTGGAAACGTTAATAACTCAAAAACTACTATTTATATGATCAGCTTTAAATGTTGCCTCAAAGTTATTGTTATCAAGGCGCATCATATCTATGCATAAAATATATTCTGTCAAAATTTTAACTCTGGCCAAATTTTTTAACGGTCAACGGAATATAAGATGAGGGACTTCATTGGCTACAGTATTGGTCGAGAAGCAAGTCTCTATGATCAACAGAACCAAGGTTGTCGGCAAAAGTGTGACTCACCTTTTCCGTGACCTTGATCATGACCTTTGACCTAAATATCCCCAAATTAAATCAGTTCAAAGTTAGACCGTGACCGATATTTTGACTAAGTTAGGTGCCAATAGATCAAGCGTATGTAGCATTAGACTGTACACAAATAAACACATTCGACAGAAAACATAACCACCCTTTGGCGGAGGTAATAATATTTTCTGGGACATTGAAAAACAAACAGCCGAACCCATCCAATGAAAGAGACCAGAAATGACAATAGAAAACAAGAAGAATAAAAATGTTCCAAGTCGTAGATTTCGGAGGCTCAGCGGATCGCAGAGTTAATCTGAATTATCCAGAAAACCTCAGTAAAACATGAAACGTTCCAATAAGCTGATTGGATTATGGAACATGAAAACTATCGTAATACAAAATAATTATAGGAGCACTAAAAATAGTTCCGAAAAAAAAAGAGAAATAAAACTATTAGAAATTGGAATCAAATGTTAGGTTTGACACCACATCAAACTACGACACTCGTGCAAACAACTGACATATTAAGAAAAAAAGGCTAGAGTGCGGAAACCAACCAACATAGTCGGGTGACGCTGACTAATTATAGTATATTTAAAATAAAATGGCACTTCGTGAGCACAGACGAAACATGGAGAAGTTGAACTGATTTAGTAAATATATAAGAAAAATACTTTAATCGTAGTTACCAAACTCTCCACTTCTGGCAGTTCTTCCATTTATAGATCAAAAATGGCTGAAAAGTAATAGAACGGATTACACCAAGAAATTCTTACCAGACTTCATTTTACAATAGAAACTATTTTTACCATGAGATCTAAATGTTGTATAATCATGTATATATATATATATATATATATATATATATATATATATATATATATATATATATATATATATGTATGGTAAGTTATGAAAATACATTAATGGCCATTAAGCTACACAGAGTCTTCCGCGTGCATACATGAAATTATATATATATATATATATATATATATATATATATATATATATATATATATATATATATGTATATATATATAGGATCAAAATAAACCAAAGTGAAAACTTTTAGTAGATGGAACCTATTGTGAAAAGGATTAGCTCAAAATACGAGATAGAGCAATTATTTTAATAATTTTTAATAATAATTTTCATATTTTTCAAATATTTGAACTTTGGTTTTTTCGAAAGCCAACTTATCCATCTGTATTTCTCCTCTGATGATAAGATTTCGATCTTTGAAAAGCCTTGGCTTAAGGAAAGAATAATAAACACTAGTTTATTACTGAATGCACCTTGCATTGAACAATTGAAATTTGAAATAAATTTGGACAATCGTCGCATATTTATCACTCTTTTTTCTTCTATCTCTCTCTCTCTCTCTCTCTCTCTATATATATATATATATATATATATATATATATATATATATATATATATATATATATATATATATATATGTATAGAGAGAGAGAGAGATTTTAATTAATTAATTAATTTACGAATCAATTTATTGTATACAGATGTTTATAATTAATTTACAAATTCACTTCTGCGTGCACAAAAGCTATACATGGACGCGCGTTTCTGGCTATAAGCCGTCATCAGTTTGCCTCACCGGGCAGGGATCGAACTCTCGATGTTAATATTCGTACACTAGCGTTTTAACCACTAGAATGACCTGTCATATTTGTGCTCGACTTCTTATCGTCTATAATCTTACGTTGATTATTTGTAATTGTTTTGTTTTGGCGATACCGACAGGTGTTTTTTTTACAGTGCGTTTTTTATACCTATATATATATATATATATATATATATATATATATATATTATCTCAATTCTTTTTCTGCGTATCTACTTTCAATTCACTGTGGTATTTCGTCAACAGTTGATCCCATCAGTCCATCTTGCTGTTTTCGACCACTCGGTCATATTTTTGGTCTTTTGATAATGAGAGGTCCCGCCTTCGAAAATTTAAGTTTACCTTATTCCGGAACTTTTAATTGCCTGACAGTTTTTATTTACTTTTCTGGTATTTAATCTGTTTTACGTGAAATATTAATAAATTGATTTGAGATTCCATTCTTATTTTCATTTCTTATTTATTTTTGTTCATCTGTTCCACGTTCCAGTACCTATATCACATTGCTCTTGCCTCGGATTACGAACTTACACTTATATTTACCAGCAATGCTTCAAGCAAACTATAATTTCCTTATATATATATATATATATATATATATATATATATATATATATATATATATATATATATATATATATATATATATGGAAAATTAGTTCATGGAATTATAGATAAGTAAATAACAGACTAGTAAAAATAAAGACACAACCCCATCATTACAGATATGCCAAAATATTTCAGTTGATTCGTTCGACCATATTAATTTAGTCCTTTTTGTCTGAAATTTCCATTTCAAATTTACTCTTTCATATAGTAGTAGGCCTTCGTCGGTCGTGTCCGACCATTAATGACACTTGCAGATCGAACCGGCTAGTTTCAATTCTTACAAAGTCATGTCAGTAATGTCAATGCCCTAAGGGGCATGTTGACTTAACTTAGGTATTTCATGCTGGGGTTGAGATGATGTCTGCCACAGTTGCCACAGATGAAGGAGGAGGGTGGATGAAGTAGCTCACTTGCGTTTGCCCTTTCTTTCCTCCTTGCACGCTTTTCAGCGGCTTTCGTCTTCCTTCATATATATATATATATATATATATATATATATATATATATATATATATATATATATATATACAAGCGGCATACAATAAGTAATACCCCTGAACCACTTCCAGTTTTATGATCTAGATGAAATTTTGCATGTGTAACGTTTTATATTAGTATGGCTTATGTTGAAAAAAAAAAACAGCTCTGAACTAATTGTGGTTTCTGATTTACAGGTGTTTGAACTGAGTCATGTGTGAAATAGAGACAGTTGAGTGTCGCGCAGTGATCAGGTTTTGTATTTGAAAGGACGCACACCAAAGGAGACTTTTCATGAAATGAAAGAAACTTATGGTGATGATGCCCTATCATGTGACCTTGTAAAAAGCTGGCATCGTGAATTCAAATCAGAAGTCTGTGGAAACAGCTCCCAGACCTGGTCGTCCCTCTTTTGCCATTGATGAGGCATCTGTCCGTCAAGTTGAGGCTGCCATTTTGGGAGATCAACGCATTACTATTCGCCAAATAAGTCAAGATTAGTACAGGGTCTGTGGGAACTATCATTCATGACCATTTGCATATGCTTAAGGTGTCTGCCAGATAGATTCCCAGGTTGCTCACACCTTCCAGAAGCAAGGACGCGTCGAGTGCTCGAAGATGAATTTGGAGATGTGCCAAGAAGATGAGTCAAATATTTTCGAAAGACTGATTACACAGGATGTAACTTGGGTTAATCACTATGATCCAGAGACCAAAGCCCAGTCAATGCAGTGGAAGCACTTGGACTCACCACCTCCAAAGAAGGCAAGGGTGCAGCCCTTCGCTGGCAAGGTCATGCTCACAGTCTTCTGGGACCAGGACGGAGTAGTGATGACAGATTTCCTGGCAAAAGGTACCACAATTAAAGGAGCCTATTACGCTTCATTTTTGATGAAATTAAGAGAAGCTACCAAAATCAAGATCAGCAAAGGTATCCTTCTCCTGCAGGACAACGCTCCGGTCCACAACTCGCATGTCGTCAGATCAGAAGCACGGGCGTGTGGCTATGAAATCTTCCCCCATCCCTCTTACTCTCCTGACCTTGCACCCTCTGACTTTCATCTCTTCCCAGCCATGAAGTTGTTTTTGAAAGGAAAGCGTTTCCCAGATATCGCAGCCTTGATTTCTGAAGTTACGACGTGGTTGGAGGACCAACCTGGGGTGTTCTACAAAAACGGTGTCCAAAGCTGCATCAAACGATGGGATGAATGCATAACTCTGGGTGGTTCCTATGTAGAGAAAGACTAATAAAGGTGCCAAGTTTCATTAATCTACTGCTATGGGAAATGGGTCAGGGGCATTACTTATTAAACGCCCCTCGTATATTGGTATACTATAGCTTCTTGGGATCGTACCCTCCTTGCTGTCTTTTTGGATTAAGGTGGTTCTTTTATTAATCACACATTCCGTTCTGTCTGCCCACAAATTTCGTGTTCGTCTTTCATGTATAGGAGTGAATTTCTTCAACCTGAATCTATGCATTCAGTCGTGGCTAGTTGCTCTCTAGTTTGCAATTTTGCTTAACATCATTTTGTGGATTCCTATATTAACCATTTCATGTATGATTTGTCACAGACATTCTACATAGCTGATCTAACTTGTTTTTGAACAACGTGCCTTCAAGTCGAGCTGACTTCCGAAACGGACTAATAATGGATGTAAAATGTATACCTGAAATAAAATATATATATATATAATTAGTCAAAAAAAAGTTTATGATAATTTATGACAACTTTTCTATTTGTCGTTATGGAACAACAACAATATTTGTTGTTATGGAACAGCAACAATATTTGTTGTTATGGAACAACAACAATATTTGTTGTTATGGAACAGCAACAACATTTGTTGTTATGGAACAGCAACAATATTTGTCGTTATGGAACAGCAACAATATTTGTTGTTATGGAACAGCAACAATATTTGTTGTTATGGAACAACAACAACATTTGTTGTTATGGAACAGCAACAACATTTGTTGTTATGGAACAGCAACAATATTTGTCGTTATGGAACAGCAACAATATTTGTTGTTATGGAACAGCAACAATATTTGTTGTTATGGAACAACAACAATATTTGTTGTTATGGAACAGCAACAATATTTGTTGTTATGGAACAGCAACAATATTTGTTGTTATGGAACAACAACAATATTTGTTGTTATGGAACAGCAACAATATTTGTTGTTATGGAACAGCAACAATATTTGTTGTTATGGAACAGCAACAATATTTGTTGTTATGGAACAACAACAATATTTGTTGTTATGGAACAGCAACAATATTTGTTGTTATGGAACAACAACAATATTTGTTGTTATGGAACAACAACAATATTAGTTGTTATGGAACAGCAACAATATTTGTTGTTATGGAACAACCTCAATATTTGTTGTTATGGAACAGCAACAATATTTGTTGTTATGGAACAGCAACAATATCTGTTGTTATGGAACAACAACAATATTTGTTGTTATGGAACAGCAACAATATTTGTTGTTATAGAACAGCAACAATATTTGTTGTTATGGAACAGCAACAATATTTGTTGTTATGGAACAGCAACAATATTTGTTGTTATGGAACACCAACAATATTTGTTGTTATGGAACAGCAACAATATTTGTTGTTATGGAACAGCAACCATATTTGTTGTTATGGAACAACAACAATATTTGTTGTTATGGAACAGCAACAATATTTGTTGTTATGGAACAACAACAATATTTGTTGTTATGGAACAGCAACAATATTTGTTGTTATAGAACAGCAACAATATTTGTTGTTATGGAACAACAACAATATTTGTTGTTATGGAACAGCAACAATATTTGTTGTTATGGAACAGCAACAATATTTGTTGTTATGGAACAGCAACAATATTTGTTGTTATGGAACAACAACAATATTTGTTGTTATGGAACAGCAAAAATATTTGTTGTTATCGAACAACAACAATAGTTGTTGTTATGGAACAGCAACAATATTTGTTGTTATGGAACAGCAACAATTACTATATTTTGGTAATTTCCCTTGTTTCAATTTTGGTAGAATTGTCTTTTCTAAATGTTCTTTTTTCCTTGTTCTGCTGCCATTTTTATCTGTCTCTTCTGATTCTTCTCACCTTTGCAAATCTCTATTAATGTTATGTTTTAGGAATGTTTTTTCTAGTTATTATATTTCATTATATCAGATTATATCATATTATATCAGATTATATTATATATACATATATAAGATACGTACATGTTATTTAAAAAGATGTTATTTAAAAAGATGTAAAAAGAACCATAATTCCATGTATAAAAAAAATTGATAATGAATATTGACTGTAATTTCGGGCTATAATCGCCAAGTTTTTAAAAGTGTTTTTAATTTGTTTCTTGTACAATTTGCACTGAAGATTGGCACACCAATAAATAAATAAATGCATCGGAGCATTTTACAAATATCTTGATGTACGCCGAAACAATTGTCTGCGAAATAAAAAAAATAAATTGGAAATAATTACGTGAATCTTTCCTCTGTGATATTTATGTGGTATTGACCTACATAAAAATACTAAAAAATAGCATAGCTCTAGCTTTAAACTGTTGAGCTATTATAAGTACTTTGTGTTACAAAAATAAATATATATTTTTTATTTATTTTTTATTTTTGTATAATATATATATATACACATATATATATATATGTATATATATATATATATATACACACATATATATGTACATATATACACACATATATATGTACATATATACACATATATATGTATGTATATATATATAATTTTTTATTTTTGTATAATATATTTATGTATATATATACACACACATATATATGTACATGTATACACATGTATATGTATGTATGTATATATATATATATATATATATATATATATATATATAATGTTATTTCTATAAATATAATTAAGCAGGTGAATAACTCATCTTATTTTTTTTAGATGAGAGCCATAAAATCACAGACCCAGGGAGGAGAAGCAACTGTTGCTCCCTCCCTCAAGAAAACAAAAAAGAAACGAGGGGGGTGTATGCAGGATGGAGTGCAGCGCGCGTATTTGTGAAGAACCCCCTTTCTTTCTGGTACTGATAGCCGACTATAATAGACTCTCATGTGGTCGGCGGCCATTGGCATCATCAGCCGGCATTAGATAACGAGGTAGAATATTACAAGTGAGAAACTATTTTCGTCCGCTCTAATCTCCATTTTCACATTTCGCTCTCTTTTGTCATTACTTGCTGGCTTTAATAATTGCAGTTTCATGTTCTTTTCTTTTCGACGTCTATACGCCATCATTTACCCGGTCCATTTTTTTATGTCTTCCTCTTTTTTTCGACCCGCTACCCAACTTCGTTATAATTGTTACCAAGGAGGAAAACGTAGAGATCTGCGCCACGAGTTTATTGTTTTTTGGGGGCGGAAGAGGTCGAGGAAGCGGATGAGAAACAGCCTTTTTGTATTATGACTTACTGGCCATTTTGAAAAAAAAGGAAAGAAATAGGAATAAAAGAAGGAAAAGGGTTTTTTAAAAAGCTTAAGGAAGGAGGGGAGGAAAGAAAGAAAATTCATAATAAGAAAGAAAGAACAGAATAGGTCACTTTTAAAATCAAGAAAGAAAGAAAAAAAGAAGTTAAAGACGAGAAAAGAACGATGTGATAAAAGAAAGAAACAAACAAAGAAAGAAGGGTTAGATAAGATGAAAGTAAAAAGAAAGAAGAGAGGAAGGAAAGAAAAGAGGAAGGAAAGAAAAGAGGAACAAAAGAAGGTTTATATGAAATACAGAAAAAAAAGAAAGAAAGAAATAAAGAAAGAAAGAAAGAAAGAAAGAAAAAAGAAATAAAGAAAGAAAATAATGAAGGAAAAGAAAAAAAGACAATGCTATGAAAGAAAGAAAGCAAAAAAAAAACAAGAGAGATATAGACGGAAAAGGACGTTGGTATGAAAGAAAAAAAGAAAGAATGAAAAGAAGTAAAGATGAAAAAGGTATGAAAGAAAGAAAGACAAAAAGAAAGAATAAAGAAAGCAAGAAAAAGTAAAGAAGGAAAGAAAAGATGAAAAGGGGGCGATGCTATGAAATAAATAAAGATTTAAAAGATAAAGAAAGAAAAGAAAATATAAAAAAGGACGATGGTATGAAAGAAAGAAAGAAAGAAAGAAGAAAGAAAGCAAATAGAAGGAAGGGCGGAAAATGAAAAATAAATAAAAGGATGATAGTATGTAAGAAAGAAGAAAGAGAGAAAAAAGGAGAGAAAAAAGAAAAAAATGGACGCAAAGAGGAAAATTGGCGATAACATGAACATAAAAAGAAAATTGAAAGAAAATGGGAAGAAAATATAAAAGGGGAACAAATGTTGATTATATGAAAGAAAGAAAAAGAAAGAAAAGTGGAAGAAAAAAGAAAAAAGATATAAAAACGATGGTAAGAATATATGAAAGAAAGTGGAATGGAATAAAACAAGAATTTTAACGAGAACGAAAAGAAAGAATGGAGTAAGGAAAGAAAGCAAAGTAATGACGGTTGAATAAATGTATGTATAAGAAAGAAAAAGAAAGAAGTAAAAAAAACGTAAAATGAAGGAAGAAAAAGGGAAAAAATACTAATGAGGAGAAGAAGGAACAAAGAGTAAAAGAGAGAAAGAAAGAATGAAAAGAGGAAGACCGGAAGTTAGGAAGGAATGAAAAGAGGAAGACAAAGAAAAAGAAAAATGAAGCGTGGGCGGAAGAAAGCAAAGTAAGAATGGGATAAAATAAGGAATAAAGAAATAAAGAAGGAAATGGGAAGAAAGGAAATCGGGAAAGAAATAACAAATGAATGAATTGCGTTGAGAAAGAAAAAATGGAGTAAAGATAAAAAAGAGAATAAAGGAAGCAAATAACTAAGTATATAAAGACTAGAAAGAAATAACGAATAAATGATGAAGGAAGAAAACGATTTATAGTAAAAAAGTAAACAGGTAAAATGTAAAATAAATAACGACGAAGGGAAAAGAAGGGAGGAAATAAAGAGGGTGAGAATAAAAAAGGAGAAAAGAAAAAAAGAAAACAGGAAAAAAGCGAAGTTAGAAAGAAATGAAACGAGGGAGAGAAAAGACAAAGACGAAGAAAGGTGTAAGCGAGTATAGAAAGAAAGAATGAAAAAAAGGAAGTATATGAAATAAAGGAAGAATGAAAGAAGAAACGGATGAGAGAAATGAAAGAAATTATGGGAGAGAACTGGAAGATAAGAGGGGAATAAAAGAAAACGTAAAAAAAATGGTTAAAAGAATGAAGAGAAAGAAACAAAGATGAAAAAAGAAAATAAACGTCTCGAAAACAAGGGTTTATTATATATGCTAGTGATTCCGTGACGCCCAAATTGGCGTTATACCTTTAATTGCTTCCCAACTTAGTAACAACCTTTATAAGCAATTTCACTTGGAAACAACATTTGTCGCCGTGTTTACAAACAATACTGATTAACTGTCTCGCGGATAAACACATATACATAGAAGCATACATAAACATAATAAGACGATGTAGTTTGCTTGAAGCATTGTGTTTAATACGTATATAGAAGCGTCATAGAAAGCTATCACAATGCAAGAAATCGAAATATAACAGTGTTGAGAAATAAGGCAAAAAAAACGATTAAGACCACACGATTTTAAGCAGATTTAAAACAAAAACGATTTGATAAAGAGGTTTTACCTTGAAATATATTATGGAACACGGTTACACGCATTAGATCACTGTAAAGAAGTATTGACTAAATTAAGTAAGATTTACTGAAAAGAATATTTTTACAAAAACATTTCGGTTTTTTTTTCTCCATGTTAACACCGGCATATTTCCACTTCTGACATTGTGAGAGCCTTGTATGACACCTTAATATATAAACAAACATATTTAGCCATCATACATTTATATTTATCCATATAATTTACTCTACTTACACAATTCTTGGCCTTTTGGCTAAGATCAAAGTGTAGTATCTGTTCCGATGGATACTGCACCTCATAGACTGGTATTGTCTTGGCCTTCGGGGCTTGATTTACGCCAGTCTATGGGTCTGTCCTGTGCAGTTCTAGGAGATCCACCCTCCCAGGCTTTGCCTCCCCTCTTTGGGGAGGAGTAAGTTTATCGCTTACTGCCTGAGGCGCCCCTACCGGGGAATGCCGACGGGGCTGCCCAGGCAATTTTTAAACCCCACTTTCCCGACCCGACCTTGGGTCACATCTTACTTGTGGGAGTAAGATAAAAACTGGCCTTGTGCCTAACTCCTGGAGAGGAGTAAATCAATACTCTACTTACACAAGCATATATCTCACGTATACTGAAATTAAAACTTCAGATTTCTAAGAAAATCTATAATAGTGTGGTGAATAATGAGCACGCAACAATTCCCCCACTAATCAACCACCATTAATTCGCTTCCACAGCAATAGACAAGACTTAATTTATTGCCCAGTGGTTTTCCCCATAACTCCGCATTAGACTCCAAAAACCACTCCTTCCCCAATTTCCCCTAAGGACAGAAACTCCACTAGATGAACATATCTTCATCCCTTCCCATGTCCTGGCTATCATAAAAAAAAACTCGACATCTCCATGTTATGTGGGTCAGACCTTATCCCTGCTATAATAATTAACGAATGCTTCGCCTGTCCCTTCCAAACTCTATAACAAATGCCTTGCTTCCCTGGTAGCTGGATAATTGCCTCTGTGGTACATGTTTTCAAGAACTTTGGCGAAAAACATAACCCCAAACATTATCGTCCCATAGGTCTCCTTTCACTCTTCGCTAAATCAATCAATCTAGAGATAGTTAACCACCCATAAAATATTAAACTTCTCTCGGACGAACATTATGGTGTTAAACGATCCACTTCTTCTGCGTATACCCTAACGGTCATCTCTGAAGTTATGTACTGCAAACTGGATAAGTTAGGTGAAGCTAGGGTGGTTGTCTATATATCCCCAAGGGTCTGGCATGTAGATTTTCTCAGGAAAATAAACTCGTGTGGTATTACTGCACGAATATGTAATTTAATTCAATCATTCTTGACTAAAAGAAAGGTCAATGTCATTATCAATGGCCGTACATGCAAACAACACTACATCAATGCCGGTGTGCCCCATGGGTCAATACTTGGACCTATATTATTTGTTATATTTATAAACGACCTCCCTGATGCAATCGCGTTTTAGATGCGTGTATTTGCTGATGACATTACGCTCTATTTCAGGCATGAGAGCAAATCCAATGCCCACACATGCAGAGTAATGGCCGAATCCTTAGAAAATGACCTCCAGTCTGAAGTAGAATGGAGCCATAAATGGATAATCATATTTATTGCGACCAAGACAAATCTCCTTTTCAAAAATGGATAATCATATTTATTGCTACCAAGACAAAGCTCCTTTTCAAAAATGGATAATCATATTTATTGCGACCAAGACAAATCTCCTTTTCAAAAATGGATAATCATATTTATTGCTACCAAGACAAAGCTCCTTTTCAAAAATGGATAATCATATTTATTGCTACCAAGACAAAGCTCCTTTTCAAAAATGGATAATCATATTTATTGATACCAAGACAAAGCTCCTTTTCAAAAATGGGTAATCATATTTATTGCTACCAAGACAAAGCTCCTTTTCAAAAATGGATAATCATATTTATTGCTACCAAGACAAAGCTCCTTTTCAAAAATGGGTAATCATATGTATTGCTACCAAGACAAAGCTCCTTTTCAAAAATGGGTAATCATATTTATTGCTACCAAGACAAATCTCCTTTTCAAAAATGGGTACTCATATTTATTGCTACCAAGACAAAGCTCCTTTTAAAAAATGGATAATCATATTTATTGATACCAAGACAAATCTCCTTTTCTAAAATGGGTGATCATATTTATTGCTACCAAGACAAAGCTCCTTTTCAAAAATGGATAATCATATTTATTGCTACCAAGACAAAGCTCCTTTTCAAAAATGGATAACTATATTTATTGCTACCAAGACAAAGCTCCTTTTCAAAAATGGGTAATCATATTTATTGCTACCAAGACAAAGCTCCTTTTCAAAAATGGATAATCATATTTATTGCTACCAAGACAAAGCTCCTTTTCAAAAATGGGTAATCATATGTATTGCTACCAAGACAAAGCTCCTTTTCAAAAATGGATAATCATATTTATTGCTACCAAGACAAAGCTCCTTTTCAAAAATGGATAATCATTTTTATTGATACCAAGACAAAGCTCCTTTTCAAAAATGGATACTCATATTTATTGCTACCAAGACAAAGCTCCTTTTCAAAAATGGGTAATCATATTTATTGCTACCAAGACAAAGCTCTTTTTCAAAAATGGATAATCATATTTATTGCTACCAAGACAAAGCTCCTTTTCAAGAATGAGTAATCATATTTATTGCTACCAAGACAAAGCTCCTATTCAAAAATGGATAATCATATTTATTTCTACGAAGACAAAGCTCCTTTTCAAAAATGGATACTCATATTTATTGCTACCAGGGCAAAGCTCCTTTTCAAAAATGGGTAATCATATTTATTGCTACCAAGACAAAGCTCCTTTTCAAAAATGGATAATCATATTTATTGCTACCAAGACAAAGCTCCTTTTCAAAAATGGATAATCATATTTATTGCTACCAAGACAAAGCTCCTTTTCAAAAATGAATAATCATATTTATTGCTACCAAGACAAAGCTCCTTTTCTTTAACAACTATAAGAAACCTTTCCAACCACCGATTTCTATGGCCAATAGCAACCTTCCCGGGAGTACTGTTGCCACATCTGGGCTGGCGCACCAACCACTAGCCCCTCCCCTTTGGACAAAATGCCAAAAATAATTTCTGCCCTAATAAGTCTCGTACTATCTACTAGGCTCCAGCCGCTGTCGCATCGCTTCAATGTTTCATCACTGTGCTTGTTTTACAAGTACTTTTATGGAATATGCTCCGATGAAATTACCGCACTTCTACCCCATCAACATAAATATCACCGACCCACTATACGGGCAGCAAAATCTCACCTCTTCGCTTTAGAGGTATTTTGATCCCAAACGATTTTCTACTCTAATAGCATTTTTTCGGACCATTTGCCTTTGGAATTCCCTTCCTGCTCCCTGTTTTGATCGTACCAACATGCAGAAATTAAAATGTAATATGAACAAATATCTTGCCACCCAACTTCCCATCCAAGTTTTTCCCCCATAAATCTGGGCCCTATAACACTAGCCTCTTACGTTTCGGTGACCTCTTACGCTTTAGTGGCCTTGTTTGTTACGACCAAATTAAAAAATATATGTAAAAAACAATGTGAAACACAAACCAAGCTTCTATATACTCTACAAATATGCTCCCAAATGACCTACAACTTATTGGTACTAGGGTCATTTTCTTCATGCTCCATATTCTCTTTCTGGTAAGTTTCATGTATTTGCTTAGTTTCTTCTGCTTTTTTGAGATTCAAACTGTGACTTGCTAGGACGGTAAATAAAATATGTGTAACCTTTTTTCTTCTGTTGTCTATTAACACGTCCGCTCTTCTTGCTTGGATGAGTTTGTCCAATTATATGCTCATGTCCTAGGTGATTTTATGCCCTGTATAACCTTTCTGAATATTCCAAATGCAGTTTTTGCTTAGGTCTTATTACATACTCGGGCAAATCGTGTTAGTTGTTATATTCCCTTTTTTGGCTACTTTGCTGCATTCACTTATGATGTGGATTACCATTTAGTTTCTTTGGTTACAGAGTCTATCGTTTACTGTTTTCCTGTGACGTGTCTGTCTTAGCTTTAAAGTAGTTCATTCTAACGGTATTGTGTGGGTGTCTATAGCGATTCTATTACTCTGTTCAGGTGTGCTTCCTAATGCCATATCTATGTGTTTTATAACTCATCCATTCAGCTGATTCTTTTCTCAGTTTGCTTTTCTCGTCTCTTTTCTTTTCCGTTTCGCTGCTCTCCATACCATACACAGATTTGTTGGTTGCGATACGCAGCCTCTGTATTTTGTGTTATGTATTTTATTAGTGCTTTTATCGCCTCGTCCACTCACCAGTTTTCAATACTTACCAGTACTCTTCCCCTTCTTTCCTTTTTACACAGAATCGATCAGTAACATTCGTCGATAGATCATTAATTTACTAGCTTTTAGATTCACTTGGGGAAAGCTTGTCCATTTTGTTTATATCACAATTACAAATACTATACTCTATCAAAGCATCTATTGCTGGCGCATTCGTTCGCTTACATATATATACAGAATAAATTAGCAGCGTTTATTTTACAAACGAAACATGATATTAAGACAGTTTCGGAGCCAAAAATCTTACACGTGTTTCTAAGAAAGATTCACAGTATACTTGAAAACACTCTAAGTTATCATAAAAACACTCCGTCTTCAGAGATAAAAGAAATTTCACGACATACCAGTAAAAGAATCATGTCAAAAAGACATTCAGACAAACACCAGGATCGTTAAAAATGATATAGAGACCATACAAGACCATACAGGTCAAACGTTTGCACTCAAGAAAGAATTTTTTTTTAATGTACAGAAAAAAGTTGAATGAACAACAAAAGTTTGTTTTAATTTTCAGAAATTAAGGTAAATTCAGTTAAAAGTAATCTAAAATTATTGTAAAAAATTTAAATGGAGCTTATATATATATATATATACATATATATATATATATATACACATATATATACATATAAATATACTATATATATATATATACTATATATATACTAACGCCCTATTAGTCTTTAAAAATTAATAAATAATAATAATAATAATAATAATAGAAATAAAAAAAATAATAAATATATATATATATATATATATATATATATATATATATATATATATATATATATAATAAAACTATAAATACGGCTCTTAGTAACAATAAGACACAGCCTCCTGCCGACGATCGAGAGACCGAAAGCGCTAGAGGAATGGCCCACGATACAACGTTAGGTGTCATTGTCCACCTATTAGCACCAGAAAACCGACGAATCGCTCGCCACATCGAGACATTAACAAGAAAGATAGCGAAGAGAGAAAACTCCGTGGTCTTTAACGACGCTTGTATAAGAAATGAATTGATGCTGAAATATATATATATAGAGAGAGAGAGATATAAGAAAAAAGAGTGATAAATATGCGACGATTGTCCAAATTTATTTCAAATTTCAATTGTTCAATGCAAGGTTGTCAGTAATAAACTAGTGTTTATTTTTCTTTCCTTAAGCCAAGGCTTTTCAAAGATCGAAATCTTATCATCAGAGGAGAAATACAGATGGATAAGTTGGCTTTCGAAAAAACCAAAGTTCAAATATTTGAAAAATATGAGAATTATTTTTAAAAATTATTAAAATAATTTTTGTCAAAAAACGTACTGAATGAAAAGAAAATTTCGTGAAATAGATATACAATTGTCCGGGTGGTATATATATATAATTATACAATATTGAGTGATTGGAGTTTGATAGCAACAATTAAGTGGCATTGAGTCTACTTCAAAACGTGTATTACCCAATTATCAAATTAAATCCAATGGCAACATGCCTTCACATAAATTAATAAACAAACACTAGATAAAACGAGATAAAACTTATGAGTAAGCACACATCCACCATAAATTGGTTTAATAAAGAACAAGATAAAGGCAACTGCAGATTTAGATAATTCTACATTATCGAATTATACCCCTCAATCACAATAACATATTAGATTAGCTATAGAATTCGCACTGAAACACACAGGCATTAGCACACTAGAAAATAAAATTATATTATAGGCGAAAATATCATTAGTCTTCCACGAAGGCGAAGCCTGGGTGAAGAAATCCAAACCGGAAGACTTCTTTTATGTGACAATGGCAGCGGCCATTGGATTTGACCGGATGATTGTAGAGTCACGTTTTGAAGCCGGGTCGAGGCTTCTCAATTGTTGCTGCAAATATGAAAATCTAATCACTCGAAGTTGTATCATTCCAAAATAAACAAATCTTACGGGTCCTTACTATTTAATTGAACACTCTGTATTAATTTCTCTTCATTTTATATATATATATATATATATATATATATATATATATATATATATATATATATATATATATAAAATAATAATAAACTGACCTTGTGGGGAGGCAAATAAATAGCAACATATAAATTCGTGAGGAATTGTTG
This sequence comes from Sepiola atlantica, assembly GCA_963556195.1. Taxonomy (NCBI): domain Eukaryota; kingdom Metazoa; phylum Mollusca; class Cephalopoda; order Sepiida; family Sepiolidae; genus Sepiola; species Sepiola atlantica. Next base: position 62,836,671 of record OY744543.1, on the reverse strand, counting down.
CACGTGGTGTATATAGGATTAGTAGCCATTTTCTATTATGCTATCGTTTTAGTATATCGTATAATTTTAGTACTGGTTGACTAGTGATTATTATTTAGTTAAGCATGTTACTAGCTACTATCTTGTGGTTGGTCAAATCTCTATAATATATTCCCTAGAGATAGATGCCTAATAGTTGTATTATATCAGAATATGATAATAACTTATGGTAAAATTGCAGTATAGTTAACAGTCAAGAAAAAACAACAAAAACAAATAACTTATATCAAACGCAACAGAATTTAACTACCTACCGTCTTGTACACCTTTAACGTGATGAAACTGTAAGTTTCTTTTTTATTTCAAAAATTGTTTTCGATATTTGTGTGGGCGTAGCGTCACACTAAAACCAAACTAGCTGACCCCAAAAAGCCTTACTTCGATTTAATTCACGCTGAAAAGATAGTAAAAGAATCCTTACCTACCACTAACCCTAAATCCGAGTGGCAAGTCCTCTCCTCGTACAGCCTCACTTAATCGCCTAAGTTTAGCTAGGTAAAGCCATAACTTCGATCGCCATATTGTGTTTCGTTTGTCGATAAGGAACACGATCAAAGAAATCAAAGAACTTCGTTTCCACACGTTAAAAGAGAATGGAACTGTATTTCTTTGGGGTTTGTTACAAATTATCCGTTTATCTTTTTTTTCCCTTACGATTGTTTTGACTCCGACTTGAATACGACTGTTAATTGCAATTTTTCCGAACTTACATGAGTAATTAGTCATATTCAGGAATCATTGAAGTCTTCTCTGCACTTTGGTTGTGAAATGTTTATAATAGGATATATTTTAGAAAAGCCTGGTTTTTAATTTGTTCACTAGTTAAGAAAAAATGAACTACATACGTGATTTCTTTTTGTAGAAATTTTAATTTATTTCCATTCAATTTGAAGGTATTTTTTAGGAATTTTCTCTATCAAAATCTTAATATTTTCTTTCAATGTGTTGAAGAATATGATTATGTAATCCTCTGAATTTCTACACTCTTAGATATATATCCTAAAATTCTTTGAAATTTTAATTTATTTTAATTCAATTTTAAGGTATTTTTAAAGAATTTTCTGTACAAAAATCTTAATATTTTCTTTCAATGTGTTGAAGTATATGATTATGTCATCCTCTGAATTTCTACACTCTTAGATATATATCCTAAAATTCTTTGAAATTTTAATTTGGACTATTCCACTTGCACTGTGTATTACACTAGGGAGTTTGGTAAATCCGTACTTTCGAAAAAGTAAATTAAAGTAAGCAAATAAGATTTTAGAATGTCGATCGGAATTTGACAAAAACCATTTGAGGAATCGAGTTTAAAACATAATTTCATTCTGTATTGGTTATTTCAGAAAATATTTCTTTTGTAGTCGGAAGTCTATAACTTTCGCTTAAGATGATTTAAATCTGGAGCCATAGTCGAACTTTTCCTATTTGTTTTTTTTTTCAACTATTACAAGAGAATTGACCCATTTTTGCTAGTTCTGTTGCGAATATTATTATTATTCCTTGTTTTCTTTTTCATTTTGTTCAGTTTGTTTTTTAGGGTGTTCTTTTTTATTGAAACTGGAACGTTGAAGGGAAGGGAAAGAATTGTCAGAGATCTGTTCTGTCTACCTCGACGTGATATGTGTCTGGCAGTTCGCCAAATTCGCCCAAACATTCATCATATTCAGTTATCAAATGTATTAAATATTCTTTTTATTATGCTTAGTCATTCTGGAGTATATTCGTTTCATAACTCTATTGGCAATAAATGTTGCGGATATATTAGAGTTTTTAGACGCCATATTGGTTGTGCATTTACCTATCGGCGGGATTTCTGTGTTATTATTTGCCGGTTGCTTCGCAGTTGTTTTTGTTTTATTTGGGCCGCGGTCTAAGCTTTTATTAATATTTTGTTGAAAAGACAGTTATCCGTGTTCCATGTATGACTTGTACTTTTATATTTATAGCCAATTTATCAGTTTTATTTTTTGTGTTTGGATTTTCTCAGTTTATGCAGCTAAAGTAGATATTTTCGGCTTCCATTTCATCGGATGAAAGAATGTTTCAATTGTTTATAGAATTTGACATCCACAGTCTTTTAACCTGTCGGTACTGATATAGATCCTGAACCAGTTTTCGTGAGGTTCGACTCGGAAGCGTTCGGCTGTCCTATGCAAACGCCCGAGTGTTGATGAGCCGAATGGTACCAGACGACAATTTTGATACGGTGCTGCGTCCTGTGATTGTAAGTTATATTTTCAAGAAATTTTCTAAAAGAAACAACAAAGAAAAACAATCAAAACATAGCGAAGTTACTGTTATCAAATAAATATTTTTTGTATTTTGATACGTTGCTGCGTCCTATAATTTTTAGTTATAGTTGCAAGAAATTTTTTAAACAACAAAACAAATAAAACAAGCAAAACAGAGCGAAATTACTGTTATCAAATAAATATTTTTAACCCTAACCCTAAACCCTAACCCTAACCCTAAACCTTAACAACAATAAAATCAAAACAAGTAAAACATTATTATCATAGGACGCAGCACCGTATCAAAATTGTCGTCTGGTACAAATCGGCTCGTCAACTCTCGGGCGTTTGCGTAGGACAGCCGAACGCTTCCGAGTCGAACCTCACGAAAACTGGGTCAGGATCGATATCAGTACCAACATGTCTTTTTTAGAACATTTATTGAAAAAAAAAAGGTTTTAATGAGGATTTCTACGATAACTACAATTAAACATGTAGTTTTAACGCGTATCTATTTTCAGTGCACGTTTGGGAGATGACGATTTCTAAGTGGTTAACGACACGGACTGACAACCTGGGGTGCAAAGTTCGAATCAAGTTCGTTCCACAGAAACACTTTCACTTAGAATGTTGACAACATTCACGTGGTCCCTCCTATAAGTGCCCCATGTCTTTCTCGAAGAAATTCTTACTAGAATCTTCTTCACCATTATGTGATCGATTCCCCGCTTCTTTTGTTCCAGATCGTTTGATTCGCTGGTCTAGTGGTCTCCATCAATTCGCTGTGTGATACATCATTGTAATACAGCTTCCTATTCCCGTAGCTTCTTTCCAAGAACCACAGGTTTGTGGAACTCCTCTCTTGCTGACTGTTTTCCTCCTACCTATAACTATGGTATTTTCAAGACTAAGGTCAGTATGCATCTATCTTTGCGATAATCATCTTTCGTTATTGCTAAGGTTCAAGGAACTGTTGTACCTTTCCGAGATTGCCAATCCGTGGCTACAAGACTGATCTCCATGAATCTTAACACTATGTGATGCGCAAAATACAGGAGTCGAGGCTTCAGGATGTTGTCCTGAACACAGTGGACACATTTTCGCAACGTTAAAAATATGACTGAATGTATATATTCGGACGCAAACATCAAACTAAGGTTCAAGAAACTGTTGTACCTTTTCTAGATATTATTATTTCGATGTATCCCTGCACAAAATACAGCCTCACCATAGTGATGACCGCTCGTTGTGCTAGGCAAAAAGCAAACTCCTTGTTGAGGTTAACGTGTTAATATGCATGAACATAAAAAGAATACGGCGGATCTAGAGGAGTAAACCTTGAACAAAAATCTCTCTATTCTTTACGGGTATGCTTCTGTGGCGACTATCGACAAAAGGATGCTTCTGCAGAGAGAACATTGCAGCTTCACTGAAGACCATTCTTGACACCGGTAAGGTGCACTAGTCTAGTTGATGGAAAAGTGTAAAGTGTAAATGTTTGGTGAGCTGTATACTAATACAACCATTAAAAGGCATTCTAGCGAGTACTTCGGTATCATCTGCTAAAACATACATGTAATGACACAAGAAAACAATCGACCTCTAGGCAAAATTTTGTCCTTAACCATGTGGTTAAGTTCAGCGGTGTTTGCACGTGGATTAATCGATGTTTGGTTTTTACTGGGGATGGAGCATCCTACCGGATACAAGATATTCACCCGCTATTTCAGACACCCCAAGCGATAGATCTTTTTTAAGATTCTAACCGTCTCTTTAAGTGCAATTGTGTGTATCTTTCTTGTACTTGGTTTACCGGGTATATTCGCCAAGTAGATTTTGAAATTCCTTTTCTGTGAGTCTGGTTGCTCCTATAATTACTGGAATGATGGATATCTTCCTAAGATTCCAGTTTCTTTTCATGTCGTACATAAGACCTTGGTATTCTGTTATATTTTTCCTCTCAGCTCTGTTCAAACCAGAATCATACTATAGTATTACATCTATTAATATGACTAGTTTACTCTATTTTAATGCTCAATTAAGTTTACTATACTATTTCAGACTAATGTATTATCTTTCAATATTCAATTCAGGTGGTTAGTGTGCTATCTGTTCCGTTGTCATAAGACCATCCTCGACGCAGTACTTGTTCTTTTGTTGTTCTTTGTAGAAGGTAGTGATGTATCTGTTCTGTAGCCATGATACTATCATCACAGGTATAACCTTCTCCTTTTTTTTGATGGGGGGGGGGGGGGGTAGTGTAATATATGTGCTGCTTTCATGATACCATCCTTTCGAGCATTACCTCCTTCTTTTGGGAGCGGGGTAGTTTAGTATTTGTTCTGTTAGCACGGAGCCATCTTCTCAGATAGTACCTCCTCCTTTGGGGGGAGGGAGGTAACGTACGTCAACAAGAAATGGTCACAGTTAGCTGTTAATTAGCAAACTCAACACTTGCATTATATATACTAGCAAAAATGATTGCTGATAATAATAACACTATTATAATAACAACAATTAACACGATTGCTATTAATGAATCTACTAATCTACACATAAAATTATATTATGTGGTTTTAAATATTAGAACTAAATATCATTGAAGCAGACATATCAAACTTTAATTCTGACTAATCAATTCTCATTTGTTATTGTTGTGTCATGTTGTTGAGACTATAAAACTGTACAGTTTTGTTTTTTTTAATTATGTAGCTCCGCCAGGACAACTTATAATGTTTTTATAATTATGACAGAAAAATAAAAATCAGCAAAATGAATAACTCATATTTTAATTGCATACTTAAAAAGAGATGTGCCGCTTACAACTAAACTTTTTTTTTTTTTTTTAAATTTAAGTTTTAAACATGTGTACACAAATAGAATTAAAAGATCAAATGACTTCACTGGATCCCGGACAATGCCGGGAAGATACAGCTAGTAATATTAATAAATATGACTGGTGACCTTACGAAAAGTATGTGGTTAATCCCAAGGTAATTAAAATGACCTCAAAATGATTTTTATCGTTTTTCTTTATCACAAATATCTAATAAACGATTGATTAGTTTTTGTTCCAAACTCCCCATAACCTGTGATCAACATTCATTGATATCATTTACGCTTTTGTGAGCCGAGTAGGGTCGCATACGCTTTCTTTGTCTATCATTGTTATTCATAGTCAAATCATCTTACTGCCACGACCGCAAAGAACTTTCTTTCTTCATCCGCGTGCAAAGCATCAAACGGAATGTCCACGAATAGAGTTTCTATCCAAGAACTTCTAATCTGTGGAACACATTACTATGGGACTGCTTCTGCGTAGACTACAACATAGTCGTCCTCAAATTAAATGTCAAAAAATACAATAAACTGTCCTCATGAGAATTCAAATTTTGTCCATGCCATTCATCATTTTAAATCGTCTCATCATTCAACCGATATTCCATCTTATTAACCCTTGTCCTCGAATGGTCTTTGTGCCTTGATAAGTAGGTACTCCTTAATAAGTGAAATAAACACATCTATTTATATATGAAAATCGTAGCAATTTTCTAATAACAGGCATCAAATATTCTGATGGCAAAACTCCGGGGGAAATGTTAGTTTTTAATATTGATCAGGTCTAGTACTAATTGGCCGTTGGTCGTTGTTGATGATTAATTAGTAAATTGATATTTGCGCATCATCCGAAATACCTGAAAGGTAAGTATTGACTGTGTACATCACATAGCACAGACGATGACACACATGGGATGTTTATATAACAGGTGATGATTTAATGTAATTTTAACAGTCTATCTGACGAAACACTTAAGAGTATTTGATTTCTTATGCAATTATTATCTACTAAAAATTCCACAGTCGCATCGTTCTGTAATGTATTTTTAAATGGGGTCTATCTTCAAAACGCTTGTAGGTGTTTGTGAAATATTTCCATTTGATGGACATCCGGCACCTAAGTAGATCCCACGATATCATTGCCTCATCTTTGGGCAGCACAGATACTACACTTTTGGCCAAGATCAAAGTGTAGTATCTGTTCCGATGGATACTGCACCCCATAGACCGGTATCGTCTTGGCCTTCGGGTCTTGATTCCGCCGGTCTGTGGGTTTTTCCTGTGCAGTTCTAGGCGGTCTACCCTCCCAGGCTTTGCCTCCCCTTTTTGGGGTGGAGTAAGTTTATCACTTACTACCTGAGGCGCCCCTACCGGGGAATGCCGACTTGGCTGCCAAGGCATTTTTTGTAGGCCAGAGTTCTCACCTTCTCGGGCGCTGGCTTTTCAAATCCCACTTTCCCGACCTTGTGTCACATCTTACCTTGTGGGAGGAAGATAAATAAAACAGATACTACACTGTTATCTTAGCCCAAAGACCAAGTAAATATATTTCAGATTCACGTTGACATCGGATGAAATTTAAAAATATACTTTTTCAATTGCATCTTCAGAAATCAGGCGATCCCATATTTAAAAAAGGATAAATGGGTGGTGATAATCTACATACGGAAAGGAAATTGCCTTAGCGTATTATTATATAAACTAGAAAAGGCATCCGGCGTTGACATTGGAACACCCCATTTTTATTATTCTCCCGTCGAATATTTTTGCTAGCTTGGAAGTATGGTGTTATGACGAACGAACATATACTACACTACCTATCCAAAGGATGAGGTAATCTGGGAGGATCGTCTCATGACAAGAGAACAGATACTCTACTACTCCCGCACAAAAAGGATGAGGTTATTCCTGGGAAGATAGTATCATGAAAACAGAGCAGATACTACACTACACTCGGGATTGAGTATTGAAAGAGAGTCTATTTGCCTGAAATAGTAAAGTAAACGGAATTGAGCATTGAAGATAGTAAAATAGTACAATTAATAAAAGTAATAATATATTTTGCTTCAGACAGACAGATACTAAATCTCCATTATAAATCGTAGATTTTATCGGAAATTCCCGAATAGCAAGCGGTCGGATTGAATAAGATTCATCATCATTGGATTCTTTCAAACGTTTTGGGTTTTTTTTACAGTTCTTTGATATAAATAAAATAGAATAACATTAAGTAAAACGCCATGTTTGCTGTTTATCTATATCTAGCACGAACGCTGACTCTCAAGATATAAAAATGAAAATGCACCGCACTGCACAGGGATTGAACTCACAGCCTTAAGATAATAAGACTTTTATGTTTACTCATCACCTATATTCCCCTCCTCCCACCACTTCTGACTTCATTCGCTCTTTCCTCTATGTAAACCATTCCGTGTGCAACAACAATCTTAATTTTTGGGATACTAGAATACCTGTCCCAGGACGAGTAAAATTAATTCCGCTGACAGAATAGTTGCACCTCTTTTCAAAGATTAGAATACAGATATAATGCTACTAAACCTAATGTCTAGAATCCCTATTCCAATGCGTAATTTATGCCTAATTGCTATGGCAGATTACTATAGATTAAATTCAATGCAAATTCGGAATATTTGAATTTTCAAATGGGAGGTTGTGTCCATATTTTGGGCCCTAAAAACCCTTTTCAAATACTCGAAAGAAACTGAAATTTGGGGAATATTTTTTAATTGATGTCTAGTACATGTTGTTATAATTTTTAAAAAATTGGAGGTATATGAATTTTCAGAAAGGGTTCACCCCCCTCATTTTGCCGTCTTGGCATAAAACAAAATTAAACTAAATATAGCTCACGTGACCCACCCCTTCGGTCAGTAGCTGTGTTCCAACATTCATAATGAATAGGTTAATTAGTTTAAAAGTTAATCCTATGCATACAAATGTGTAAACATTTACACATATCTAACTTCATATAATGAGGAGCTTATATAGATTCTGTGACATTTTTGGGAATTTGAGTTTTGTGACATTTTGTGGAATTTTGTGGAATTTGAGTTTTTTAACATTTTTGGGAATTTGAGTTTTGAAAAGGGCATCGTAGACATCAAAGACAACTCGAAAAGGTGAGATGCATTAAACAAATAAGGAAACTGCGGTTTGGGTTCAGAATCTCTAAGAAGAAATCGGCGAATCACGATAGGTTCAATTACCAAAGCAGTTTGTAATCTCACTGATCGTAATGGAACAGCATTTTCAATCATGAATGGTTTTATTTAGCTGAATAAGTCTGGACCATTTGGCTAAGATCACAGTGTAGTATCATTTCCAATGGATACTACATCCTATAGACCGGTATCGTCTTGGCCTTCGGGGCTTGAGTCCGTCGGTATGTGGGTTTGTCCTGTGCAGTTCTAGGAGGTCCGCCCTCCCACGTTTTGCCTCCCCTCTTTGGGATGAAGTAAGTTTATCGTTTACTGCCTGGGGCGCCCCTACCGGGGACTGCTAACGGGGCTGCCCAGGCATTTTTTGTAGGTCAAGGTGCTCACCTTCTCAGGCGCTGCCTTTTCAAATCCTACTTTCCCGACCTTGTGTCACATCTTACCGCTGTGGGAGGACGATTAATAACAAGTCTGGACCTCGTTATTTCCTTACAGCCTCAAAGATCTGACCTATCGCGCATTTAACGATAATCAAAGCGAAGAGATTATCTCAGATGTTAATGGCGACTGTTTCTCTGTGAATCAAACGGAGAAATATTTTTGTGGGGCGGGAATAACCGAACTATTACGAATGATATTTGCAAAGGTAGAAAACTACACTCCTCATTTTCTGATTTTCCATCTTGGATCAAAGTGTAGCTGTAGTGGGTATAAGTTGTGACTTTGTGTATACGAAAGAAGGTCAATTATGAGTACATGTTCCCTGCTTGAGTAGGACTGCACTGCTCATAATACGGCGTGGTGATTTACATAGATGAACATTGACCCACGACGATAGTACATTGACTTATTCATTAATACTTGTGAAAGTTGTCCGAAAGAAATTCCACTGGAAAATTTCTCACAGTTCCGAGCTGGCCTCTTCGGAAACTTTGCTATTTCTAAAACTAAAAGAACATTTAAATGGTGTTCGATTTAAATCATTGTACGTAAATGATGAGACTCTAAATGTGTAGGTCTGCAAAAACTCCCAAGATTGGGTTGCAAAAAGTTAAAGGAGCGAAACTGTCAAATTTGTTTTAAATTTGAAACAAAATAACAAAATCTGAAGAATAAATTACTGAAATAATTTTAAAATGTAATCAAAATAGAGATGAATAATTTTCTACCGGAAATTGAAAAATTGAAACGGAAGTAACAAACCGTTTTATTCAAAAACAGAAGAAAGACTTAAGTAAAACATGAGCAGATATATGGGATTTTAAAAAACTAATGAACGACATACGAAAATGCATTTAAAAAACAGGAAGGAAAGCAGACAATGAGAAAACGAAAATATATCTATTAATCCAGACTTAAAAACAACAGAAAGAGAAGCTGCGTTTGCAAAAAAAGAAAAATTACAGAAAAAAGCATAGTAAATAAAACAATTGAAAATCAAAATACGACGGACAAGAGGTGAATGTAAATGATAATTTAAATAAGAAATAACCTAAATAACATTTGAAAATACTAAATCTGACTTGTTTAGGGAACAAAATAACAAAACAAAAGTTGATTTTTTTCGCTCCAGACAAGGCTTGAAGCCACTTGATGTAAGGAGCTAAAAAGAACGACAGATGACTAACGTAAAGACCGGAGATGCCTATTGGCCTTAGTCTTGAAAAAACAAGTCTATAGATAGGAGAAAAGCAGTCCACGGGAAGAGAGTCTCACAAGCCTGCAGTTCTCGGAAAGAAGCTGCTGGAATATAAAGCTGTATATATGGATCAATCACAACGTGACAACAATAGAAAATGAAGCTGCATTTGATAAAATGAAAACGACGAGAGAAAAGGCAGAGAAAAAACATTACAAATAAAACCATTGAAAATCAAAATAAAAATGGACAAGAGGCCAACGTCAATGACAATTTAAACAAGTGTATTAGTTGGATTATTCGGACTACTGTTCTCATCTTGAATGTCATTCTTACGACGTTTCGGCCGAAACGTAAATAAACACAGATAAGATTTTAAAAATACTGCATCCCAACCCTAACACAAACCCTAACCCTATCCCTAACCCAAACCTTAACCCTAACTCTAACCTGGTTCGAAACAAAATAGCAAAACAAAAATTGATTGATAACAAATAAAAATAATAATTTGCATTACAGAAACACATTTGTTCCTGTAGATTGTGTAAACGAAGCCGAAATAGCAACACGAAATTTTAAATTATTACAGTAAAATAGAATAAATAATACAACACTTGCGAGAACTTCTATTTATTTACATAAAACTTTAAAGATTTCTAAATTGAATTGGTTCGAAAAACTTAATGTTGGTTTTACAATTAATCGCTACTAATAACAAAGCTTTAAAGAAAGGTGCATTCATTATATAAAAGTATATAAACTATATACATTATATAAAAGTATATAAAGTATATACAGATCTACTAATTTAACTATGAAAGACGAATAAAACAATGAGATACCATTTCTCGCACTAACGGTTAAGTTAAAACGATCTATTTCAAGTTTATTCAACTTTATATATGTATATGCGATATTAGTCGCAAGGTAAACTAATTTGCATATTTATTTTACAAAATAGCTTTTTATAAATTAACTATTATTTGTTATTCTTTTTTAATTCAATGATTGTTTTGATTTCAATATAATAAATAGTCCTATTCGCAATATTGTTTTATTTCCTAGAAAAATATGCAGTATTTGTGTTTAAAGAGAGAGTGACTTGATTTTGAACGAGGTTCAATCTATTTCTAAATCAAAATTGTAATATGGATTCTAGACATGAAGTTATTATATCTGGATTTTAACCGTCATAGGGGGACATAAAAGTGGTGCAAAATTTTTCTTTTCGGTGAATTAATTTTACCTGCCATGGGACGGGTAGTCTTGTAGTTGTTATATAAAAGGTACTAGATATAAATTAGCGGAAAACAGGAAAAAGGTATATTGAATGAAGGAGTTGTTTTTAAATAATCGCTGTGTAATCGTAGATGTAAGATGATACCATAGTTCGGTAAAATGTGAGCATGCATGTATTGAAATAGAATTTGAAAGGAAAACAGATTTTCTTTAAATAAACAGAAAACAGAGAAAGCGGTGTTAAGTTTCAGAAAATAGAGAAAATATCGATTGAAATTATAATTCGAATACATTGGATGTTAATGAAATGTTGGAAACGTTAAATACAAAGATAGTGTCTATAATAGAATATTCCAGAAAGTATTGCAAAATCTTTTGTACAGTGATAAGTATTAGGAAATACCTTGGGAGTGTAATCGGCTATCTCGTAAACGAAAAGAAAGGATAAAACTTGCAAAAATGTTGGAATCGTAGCAAGTATGGGAAACTCTCAAAATGTTATCCACAATAAATTCACAATTAAAAACTAATATAATGTTGATTAACCAATCAAAACTCTTTCCACTCGATTTGTCAGAAATGATCTACGAGCCACGCAGCTTAGATAAAAAGAACAACTCACTAATTACAGTTACAGGGAGTTGCAAGCAAACGATACAAGAGGCAACATGTGAGATAACTGTGAACCCCACCCCGTGCCGATCGTCGTGGCAATAACAAAAAATAGAGATCCAATTTCCTCTAGGCCGGGATGGCGACGATGATGATGATGACGTCTCGTCCAGCTACTAACACACTCCCACGTTGAAACTGTTTATATCAGCGAGCGATCACTGGGCGAACAGCAACCGGTTGGCTCCAACGTGATCTCGGAACGATATGATCCTGTTGCAATGTTTACACATGCATCTACTTAAACACCATGTGCTAAAGTAATTTTAACACTTTATGTCAGTGGATGATACGTTCTCGAAAATACATTCGACAGAGTAGGCCGCTGCGGCACTTGCTTCTCTGTTCTGTCTGGCTGTGGTGTTGTTCTGTGCATCCTAGCATATCCAACTTCCCAGGCTTTATCTTCTCGTTTTGAGAAGAGGTTTCAATTAAATTCAATAAATTTGGCAAAGAATAAAACAAACATGCTTCAGTTGCCATGTAGCAAAAGGGTGGCAGAAAGTTTAACAGTAAAGCATACAGTAGCCAAGCACCTGTACAAATTTGCAATAAATTGTTGTGTCGTTGGCGCATTTACTACATCTGGAAGTCAATTCCAAGTTCCAGGAATCTTTATTGAAAAAGTGGACTTCCTTCGGTTCAATCGAAATCGGCGGTTAAACAATTTCAGGTGATTACCGTGTCGACCACTTTCCGGTGCAGAAGTTAATAATTAGTCCTGGGAGATATCGTAATGGCCATTGAGGAGATAGTAGGCCAAAGTGAGATCACCGTGTAATCGTCGGCGCTCAAGGAAGAAAAAGTTAAGTTTCTGAAGTCGACTTTCATAGGGCACATCCCATACTCCCTGCATCATTTGAGTAGCCCTTCTTTGAACACTCTTCATGTGCTTGATATCACGTATTAGATATGGAGCAGAGGTCTGGACACCATACTCTAACAGTGGTATGACGAGGGAGTCATAAATTGGGAGAAATATTTCAGGGGTAAGTTTGCAGAAGGAGCGTCGAATGAGAAATAGGGTGCTCCTTACTTTGTTAGTCCATTGCTTATCACCTGAGTTGTCCTTGTTGCGATTGCTCGGGTCTTTCTTTTATCTGCGGCAAAAGTGTACTGCTTCTTGTCCGTTGGCCTTTCTATCCCCACGTGCTGACCTTGTGTCACACCTTCCCCATAAATACCATCTACGTCAACACTGCAATTTCACAGTTTCAGAATATTCAGATCTCATAAACGTTACAACTGACACAAATTAACGAACATTTAAAAAAAAAGATAAATCTTTGCAACTTCTTCTTCTTTCGGTTGAATCAGATGATTCTGGTGTTGGCATTAGTTTCCCCGATGTTTTTCTAGTTAGAAATCTTTATGGAAAGACATCGGGTACTTACGGGTAGGACCACGAAAAGGTTGCCAACATCCCTAAGTGAAAGTAGTACTGTGGAACCGACTGGATTCGAACTTGGAACACGCAGGTCTTCAGTCCGTGTCGTTATCCACTTAACCACTGTCACCTCCCAATCTTTGGAACTGATAAAAAGATAGGAATACGAATCTCAATTCCGTCATTCCGTTACCCTCTCGCTGTCTTCCGACTTATAACATCCGTTACTAGTAAAGATGCCAATCTCTGCAAGCGAACTACATAAATACATAAAAAATAACTGAAATTGTTTATTTCAACCAGTAATTAACAATCACGTGTATGTTTAGTCTTACGAGTGTACATCCTTTGTCAAAAAATGACGGAAATAAAATCATGCTTCGCCAATGTTTGCACTAATATTCATATGCATATAAAATAACGTCTGAATCGGTGAAGCTTATGAAAAGAAACAAGCAAGAGAACGTCTCAATCTCGAAAGTTAAAAAGGGACAAACGTATAAATCGGTATAAAAAGCTAAAAGAAAAGAAAGAAAATGTCTGATTATGGAAATAGAGTGAAGATTTCTAGGTTTTCTAGGTTGATAGTTGCGTTCACTTAATTCCCCTAAATACTCGAAATGGATTCGTCCGGCAATTTTTTCCTCGTTTACCTTTGTGTGACGGAATATATATATATATATATATATATATATATATATATATATATATATATATATATATATATATATATATATATATATATATATACATTGTACTTTATTATAGAGTGGAGGATTTCGTGATGTTTGAACAGAAATATAGACCGTGATAGAAAAATCTATAATATGGAAATAGCGGAAGTGTTGTGGAATGATGTATATTGTTTAGAATTATTATTGGGTCACTGAATGTTTAGGTGTCGTTTGATATTGCAACAAAGTCATAAACAGATCAGGTTATTGGTTGCAATTTGATGTCAATGCAGTTGATTTCAAATCTAGCCTCCATCTCTCTCTCTCTCTCTCTCTCTCTCTCTCTCTCTCTCTGATCGATTTTATTCAGAGATTGCATTCTGCAACGTCTCTTGTTTAAAAATAATAATCCTTAGATTTGTTTTAGACATTTTGGAAGAGAAAATGTCTAGTGTGTACCATCTGTATAAAGCCACTATTCGCTCATGTATGGGGTATTGTTGGCACATCTGGACGAGTAAATTTACTATTGGACAGAGTGAAAAAAAATTGGACAGAGTGAGAAAAAAAATTGGACAGAGTGAAAAAAAATTGGACAGAGTGAGAAAAAAAATTGGACAGAGTGAGAAAAACAATTGGACAGAGTGAAAAAAAAATTGGTCAGAGTGAGAAAAAAAATTGGACAGAGTGAGAAAAAAAATTGTAGAGAGTGAGAAAAAAAATTGGACAGAGTGAGAGAAAAAATTGGACAGAGTGAGAAAAAAATTGTACAGAGTTAGTAAAAAAAATAGACAGAGTGAGAAAAAAAATTGGACAGAGTGACAAAAAAAATTGGACAGAGTGAGAAAAAAAATTGGACAGAGTGAGAAAAAAAATTGGACAGAAACAGTGAGAAAAAAAATTGGACAGAGTGAGAAAAAAAATTGTACAGAGTGAGAAAAAAAATTGGACAGAGTGAGAAAAAAATTGTACACAGTTAGTAAAAAAATTGGACAGAGTGAGAAAAAAAATTGGACAGAGTGAGAAAAAAAATTGTACAGAGTGAGAAAAAAAATTGGACAGAAACAGTGAGAAAAAAATTGGACAGAGTGAGAAAAAAATTGGACAGAGTGAGAAAAAAAATTGGACAGAGTGAGAAAAAAAATTGGACAGAGACAGTGAGAAAAAAAATTGGACAGAAACAGTGAAAAAAAAATTGGACAGAGTGAGAACCAAAGAGTATCAAACTTAATAGATCTCGCATTGTCTGCCAATATCCAGTCTCTGTCACATCGCCACAGTGTGCGTGTTTAACAAATACTTCCACGGAATGTGCTCTGATTAACTTACTGCACTTGTTCCCCACTCAACGTATATACCTCTGACCCACCTGACTAGAAGCAAAATCCCACCCCTTTAACTGTGAAGGTCGCTAGATGCCAGAAGATTTTTTCTACTCTAATTTATTCTTTCTTCGAACCGCTAGTCCTTAAAATTCCCTCTGCTCCCTATTTCCCAAACCTTACGAAAATGCAAAGATTTAAATCAAATGTGTACAGACATCTTGTTGCTTAAATCCCCACTCGGGTAGCCCCTCTATAAATCTAACTCGTATTACAGTAGATCTTCGGATTTTAGTTGCAATATGCATTGTTTGGGCAAATCAGAAAATAAAAATTTGAATAAATCAGCCATTAATTTTATGCACGCTTAAAGTAATAAATTGAGACATTTTTCTGTTTACATGAACTCATTATGATGCCCGTATATTAATGGAAATCAAAATCAGTATATTTTACCGACAAACAGAAATTACAGTCAAATACGAGGGATTTAGATGTTTTATTTAAACTAAGATGCATACAAAATGTTTATAAAATAGATGCCATAACCTCGGGATTATCTTCTATATGTGCATATATATATATATATATATATATATATATATATATATATATATATATATATATATATATAGACACATACATACATGTATATGTATATACATACATACATGTATGTATATATATATACATACATACATGTACGCATATATATACATGTATGAATATATTTACATACATATATGTATATATATACATACATGTATATACATACACATATATGTATGCATACATACATATATATACATATATATATATACATACATACACATATATATACATATATACATATATATATGCATATATATATACAAACATACATATATATATACATACATGTATATATATACATACATGTATACATATATACATGCATACATATATACATGTATATATACATATCTACATATATACATGCATACATGTATACATGTATATATACATATCTACATATATACATGTATATATACATACATGTATATATACATGCATACCTACATATATACATATATACATATATATACACACATACACACACACACACATATATATATATATATATATATATATATATATATATATATATATATATATAGTGATGTGTGTGTGAATTTTTTCTGATGATCTCGCGATGTGCACAACTGATATTGACTTAATCTATGTTGGCCCACCTCCAGAGAAACGAGTCGTAAATATACATCTCACAGGAATGCTATGTTTTTTGAAAATGTAAACAAATGAAAATAAAAAATAAAAACCATGGTGTTTGTAATATAAAATAAACCTGACTTATATATATATATATTCCATGACAAATGCCAGTATGCTGAAATCATGTGCCCTTAATAGGGTTAAGATGAAAATTCATATACACTAAATGTACAAAAGCAAGGAAATTCTCAAATTTTTACACTTTTATTTCATTAAGGGTATGCGAGCACAACAGGGCTATGTATTTTACTGGTATGAATTTTTCTTCAGCGCACCTCACACACTTCATCCACGCATAGATATTTATACTGTAGTGATGTGATAATTAAATGGCTTGGTTGATATGTAGTCATACCCTTAATGACAATAAAAGTCTAAAAATTTGGGAAGTTCCTTGCTTTTGTACATTTAGTGTATATGAATTTTTATCTTAACCCTATTAAGGGCACATGATTTCAGTATACTGGCACTTATCATGGAATATATATATATAACTCAGGTTTATTTTATATTACAAACACCATTGTTTTTATTTATCATGGAATGCCACTACTTTTGTA
The DNA here is from genome assembly GCA_963556195.1 of Sepiola atlantica. Classification (NCBI taxonomy): domain Eukaryota; kingdom Metazoa; phylum Mollusca; class Cephalopoda; order Sepiida; family Sepiolidae; genus Sepiola; species Sepiola atlantica. The sequence goes on along the minus strand of OY744543.1, from coordinate 62,819,619 downwards.
AAGGCTATGCCTCAAGACAATGGTAATTTTAAAGTTTTTTTTTTAATTTTCTGGAAAACTAAGGTATATGGTAAACTGAAATTAAAATGCCATCAACTAGACCCTAAAACCTCTATCTCTGCAAAAAATCAGCTGAATCTATCAGTATAAATTTTTATTTATACAAACATTATTGGTTACATATGTGCATACACGTTTCGGTTGTACTTTTCCAAGAAAGTCAACCTCATCAGAGCAGGTCTGATGAGGTTGACTTTCTTGGAAAAGTACAACCGAAACGTGTATGCACATATGTAACCAATAATGTTTGTATAAATAAAAATTTATACTTATAAACAGCTCTACTTGGTATTGAGCACTTTTTATAAACACTTGCGTTTCTACGGATTTACATTTACAGAAACTAATACAATACATGTACGATATGTATATATATATAGATATATATATCCCGAAAGAATTGGTTGCAGAGTTATAGGCTATTGAAACAAATGCTGATCAACATACTCTATGGTAAACATATAACACGTACAAAGTGTGTGATAGTGCACTGTTATTTCTATATATGCGATAGATAAACACGTTGCCACATGCCCCAACAAAACCATGAAAATATTACACACAACAAATAGAAAAGCTGTGGGGCTCAGAAGAAAGACGTGATCGGCAAGTGCTTCTTTGATGGTCAACATCGGGGACCCGGTCGGCATCCTTATTTCTTAATTCTTATTCCATGTCACAGAATACAACAGACCAAAAAAATATGATCAGCACAAAACAAAGGCCATGCAGAAGAAGAAATGGACCACGAAAGAAATGAGACTAGTAGTCAAGTCTTATTACAAAAACACGACCCCTTTTTATACAAGGAAACACTTTTGCAGATATAGAACATAATCTCAAAATTATGCCATCAAATTTTCAAACACCTTGTATAGTAAAAGTTATTATTTGAACGAATTGTGGAATATTCTATGGAAGGACTCCATTAAAAATATCAGTTACAACAAATTTATATTTCAACGAAAACTGAAGCCAAAGTTCGGTTGACCTTTTGTAGCCAATGTTTGGTTATATTCTATATTTTATACGTAAATCCTCTCGGTGACCTTCAATAACAATTGTTCTTTTCTAACCCAATGTAATAATATATTCTCTCGCGGCTTGATTTAAACTCTCCGCGTGTAACTTGGCGTCATATTGTTTTCCTTCTTATTTATAACTCGTACTTTCATTGGAATAAATCGATGGCTATAATTCATTTATTACTTAAACTTGAAAACCCATTATCAACCAGTTGGTTGCGTCATAGGCTCACAAGACCTTTTATCATCATTTCCCTATCCAGGTGGCCGGGTGAAATTAACGCCAATACTGTCACCTATCACCCGTCACCCGTCACCCAGCATCGTCTTACTAACTGCTTTATATCAACTATTTTTAAAATATGCCTTCTCTGACACGTGTTCTTGTTCAACCAATCACAGCTTCGCATTGCTATAACCTCTTCCCTCTTTTATTCTCTAACACAAATCTCGATCTTAAAAACGGTGTTGCTGGATCCTGCTTGGTAAACTGTAGGTGGCTCTCATTAAAACCGACCGACATGTCAAAGATGGCGACCTTCAGAGAACACTTAGCGTTTGGGAGCTTATGGTGGGTCTTCACTGTACAACGCCTCCAAACACTACAGGTAAAGTTTAAAATGTTACATGCTGGGATAAAAACAGAAAATCGGTGAATACGAATACGTCCACCTACGTAGAAAAACAGAAAGCCTGACATTCTAACCGTAGGATGGGTTATTTCACATTTATTGCATTCTTCTTAAAAAAAACATGGCGTCTTCTTAGTCGAACCTCCCATAGGGCAAACGTGAATTGTTTTGTCTTACCTACTGAATTTGTAGTGTCGTCAGCTTGATGAACCCCGGGTGGAATACTCTTCTCGGCGAGTGGAAAAACAGCAGCATCACTACCCGAAAGTCTAACCTTCTACGCTGTGGTAGGAGCGATGGCAACATCGTAGTGTCAGAGTTACCCGGCTAACCGAGCTCTGGTGAAAATCCAGGAGGAGTCGGCATCAGGATCCGTTGTTCTCTAGTCGTCTCTGCCTTAGCATCTGTCAAGCAAAGATGTACCAAGCGAAGAACCACAAATCAATGGAGTCAAGTGGCAATGTTGTTCTGTGCTATGTATTTGTTTGTTTTAAGACAAACCATCTCCGAATTCGTATGCAACTGCTGAGCCTTGCTACTCTCGGTGTTGGGCTTAAAACCTGTAATCTTGCACGCTAACAAATAGCTGCGACCAACAAGGGCGACTTCATGCAGACCATACAATCCTGAGGCACAATCTTCGTGAGCTCTTTGCAGAAATCCGACTCGCTTTACAACGTCAACAGCAGCACCAGATTTTAGAGAGAGGGAGAAAGAATAAACGTAAACGAAATTGGAACAACCCCCCCCCCCGTATTTATTTTTATTCTTTTACTTTTGGGATCACCACTCATCAAGGCCAATAGCTACTAGAGAATAAGTATTAATGTGACAGGACTGATTGTCAGTTTAAAGATGAAGAACACTATGAGAGTACTAATATCGGTCAATTGTATGAAGTGCGTTAGGTTGCTTATGGGGTGATAAGAATTTGTTGACATTTGATTTGTAATCAGTAGGAAAGCAGTCCCGCTGTAATGTATTCCACAGACGAGAAAACACTTGCAAAGAAACTCTGTCCATAGAGATTCCGCCTGGCGCTAAACTCGTGAAGGGAGAAAGAAAATACTTTTGTCGTTGTGATAGAAAGACGCGTTTTTGCTCGTTAACTTACTTCTTGGTCATTTGAAACATAAAAAGAAAAACATTTATTTCGAAACTAAAATTTTAAAAAATGTCCCCAATTGTTTGTTCGTCAAAATACTGACTTCTAAAGTGACACAAATCCTTTTTTTTATTATTTCTTCATTCTGACAAACTTTTCCGAAACCTTTTTTTTTTGTGTTGTTGTTGTTGTCGTCGTTGTTGTTGTTGGTTTTTCAGTTACGTCATCTGCCATGAAAAGCGGTTCTTATGATTTATTTTGATTTCGCTTCGCTTTTCCTGCATTCCGGCCCAACAAAAAATAGACAACATTCTTGTGGTGTTCCCATTCCGACTCTGCAGGAAAAGAACGATTCCTATTTTTAATCTTTAGTCGGAAGGGAATTCTTTATTTTAAAGTATTCAAAATACTGCGAGTTTTTTTTCTTCCTGAAGGTTGTCCACTTCCGAAAGAGGAAGGTTGGCATCGTAGATGAAAAGCAATCCTTAAAAAGGGCCATTATTTAAAGGACGGAAAAGAAAATGCGAAAATGAAAAAGACTAGGGACATAATCTGAAATGTTTACCACACTAATCATGGTCGAAGTTTAAGCAGAAATAATATATATATATATATATATATATATATATATATATATATATATATATATATATATATATATATATATATATATATATATATACGTCTACTACTACTAATGATAATAATGATACTCCACCTCTTCCTCCTCCACCTCCTCCTCCCATTAATAATAATGATGATGATACGACTACTACTACTAATAATAATAATGATACTACTACTACCAGTACTACTACTACTACCAATAATAATAATGATAATGTAACTACTACTACTACTAATAATAATAATGATACTACTACTAATAATAATAATAATGATAATGTAACTACTACTACTAATAATAATAATGATACTACTACTACTAATAATAATAATGATAATGTAACTACTACTAATAATAATAATAATGATACTACTACTACTAATAATAATAATGATAATGTAACTACTATTAATAATAATAATAATGATACTACTACTACTAATAATAATAATGATAATGTAACTACTACTAATAATAATAATAATGATACTACTACTACCAATAATAATAATGATAATGTAACTACTACTAATAATAATAATGATACTACTACTACTAATAATAATAATAATGATACTACTACTAATAATAATAATGATACTACTAATAAAAATAATGATGTCACTACTACTACTAATACTGATAATAATAATGATACTACTACTAATAATAATAATAAAAATAATAATAATGATGATACTACTACTACTAATAATAATAATGATACTACTACTACTAATAATAATAATGATAATAATGATACTACTACTACTAATAATAATGATACTACTACTAATAATAATAATGATAATACTACTACTAATAATAATAATGATACTACTACTATTACTACTAATAATAATAATCATAATAATAATGGTACTACTACTACTACTACTAATAATAATAATAATAATGATAATACTATTACTAATGATAATAATCAAAGAGAAGACTGAGACTATACAACGTACATCAATGATAAAAACAGCTGAAATCTTAAGGAAAATTCTTGAATACGGAAACTTTCCCACATAAGCTACGGAGATCAGCGAATTACCTGAAAAGTGCAATAGGAAGAAAACAAAATCACATAAAGAACACCGCAAGAACCCAAGGAACAGAAACTGCAAGAAATTTTATCAATTACCCCCACGCCAAAAAAAGTGATGGCACCAGCCCCGACGGATACCACACAAAACAGTCGTGAAGGGTCAAGGAGGATGGTAAGATCGAGGAGGGAGAGAACTAACCAGACCTCCGCTGAAAGGCTGCGGAGAGCACTTGGACTTTGGGGAGCTTATGGCCATAAAAATCCCAGAGAAAACCAATGGTCGTTGTCAACGAGAATCGATGGTAAGCATCTGTTGTGATAACGCAAATTCATTTGCAGTAGCTATCGAGACAGGTGGAGAGCGCTGGAAATATGGGAGACTTGTTGTCACTTAGACTCCAAGGAACACCACTAGTGATTATCAGTGAGCAACCACTGATGGCGGCCTATGTGAGAACTCCTAGTGAGTAAACATTATAATAATAATGTCTTTGAAGAAATCTAGCACTACGGTCGACCAATTCTTTGTTTCCTGACGGTAACACATCAGTCCATACCAAAGTGAATGAATTTACTGGCTTCTGTGCTACATAAACTTCCTGCCATAACGTCATTTCTTGAACACGCCAGCTTAAATTCTAATCTGAAATTCCATTGAATAATTTGTTTTTTTTTACTTTATCTAATATCAAAATAAAAGTTTCCTCTCTAACATCCCCACGGCCAATAACGCTATAGAAAGATATACCGCGATTGATGCTAGCTGCCCAAGAACCAGCTAACACCACTATGGCACCAATGCATAGATTGTGTGAAGACTTTATAGAAATAGTAAGACGAATTGTCGATGGGTTCAAGTTTTCCTAGAGAGAGTAAGGATTCTTCATGAGAAAAAGGCCTCTGGGTTCAATTGAAAATGTGCAGAAAAAACAGAATAGGTTGTAATATTAGGTAGTATGAGCATTGGCATTCTCAGCTTTATTATTACCTTTTCCATGGTTTCCGCAGCTTCTAATTATCATAGGACTAAGACCATTTATTAGGTTTGTTATCATCAGTTTCTTTATATATATATATATATATATATATATATATATATATATATATATATATATATATATATATATATATATATATATATACATATATATATACATATATATATATATACATATATATATATATACATATATATATATATATATATATATATATATATATATATATGATTATTTTTATTTACACAGACATGTACAAAATCTGCGACACTAGCATATATATATGGAAAAAGACTATATGCGTATATATATATATATATATATATATATATATGTGTGTGTGTGTGTGCCTGTGTGTGTGTGTCGAAAAGAACTATATGCGTATATATATATATATATATATATATATGTGTGTGTGTGTGTGTGTGAGTGTGTATATATCTGGGTGTATTCTTATGTGTGTGTTAATATATGCATATATATGGGTATGCATGTATGTGTAAAACTTTTATATAGATCTGGGCTATTTTTTAAAATTATATAAACTTATAGATTAAATAAAACACTGTTTAAAAAAAACAGAATGATAACTTTAGATAATACACAGCCTAAACTGTTATTTCCATCTAAATAGCAATCATTAAAATGTAATTCAACTTGAAATTTGAAAAATGTTACGTTGTTTAGTTTTTATTTTATTGTTTGTAAAAACCTCGAGGATTCATTTAGCTTTCAATGTTGTATCTATAATCGACCTTATCATGGTTGACACCGTTTGACTGTCATTGATAATTATTATTAAATTATCTTCCCTTAGTTTTTTAGAAATCTTTAATTTTTCAAATCTGCCATTATGGAAGGAACGTCTGTTCCACAGACCTAATGTAATAATTCCTTTTGGTATGTTTTCTTTTAATTGTTGTGACTGAGTTTGCCTTGACTTCTGATGAGCTTGTTCGAGGAGCCTTTTTGATATGCATCCGAGTTTTTTTCTGGACATTTGACTTTTTAACTTTTTGAGCAGCAAATGTTAGCCTTATCATCTCATAGCGACATTAACGTTTCTGACACTTTTCTGCGCATTTTCTGAAGGCTTCTTTGCATGAATGATCGCCTTGATATTCTATAGTTTTCATCTGGCAATTGACTCTGAGGACGGGATATTCATGTGGCAATTTGAATTTGTTCAAGTGTGTTCTGATTTCTTTCTAGAAACATGTGTAATAGTTCTTTTGTTCCGATATAGGCATTAAAGCACAATATTATAAAACTCTGATCTGTAATTTTATTTATTCATGGCTCCATTGCAGATTTTAAAATAACTATTTGAACATTGAGCTTCATTTTGCCTCGGAAATTTACTTTCACAAGAATCGTTTTATATTTTCACACACATGCATATATATATATATATATATATATATATATATATATATATATATATATATATATATATATATATATGAAACAATACTGGTCAACTCTGATGATGGAAATTTATTCCGAAATTAATAAGATTAAAGTAAAAAAATAATAATAAATTAATCTTGCATTGATAATGGCTTATATTTTCAATTTATACTACTGACTAAGCAATGCTTTAAAACTGAACGACCCATGTTATTTTACTATATATACAGGGTGGGCAAAAATAAGGGTCCTATTTTTAAAAATTCATAACTTTTTTATTTATTGATTTTTTTTTTTTTTTTTAGAATAAGTAAAGGATCCCTTCCGAAGCAAGCATGAGCCGTATTAGCCCTAAGGAACGTACCCTCATTTAAAAAACATTATTTTTGCTTAAAAAACTCAAAACAGTGTAAAAAACAATACTTTAGTTTTTGTAAGTTTTAAGAAGTGTTTTTCGGCTAAAATTTGTTTTGTTTATTGCAAAAAAATCTCGGAAGGGTCAGTCTACACACACATAAAGTTTGGTGAGTTTAACTTTTATTTTGTGGAAGTTATTCTAATTCAAGTTATTCAAATTTAAAGATAGGACCCTTATTTTGGCCCACCCTGTATATATATATATATATATATATATATATATATATATATATATATATATATATATATATATATATATATATATATATATATATATATATATAAACTGAGATTTTGTGGTCGTAGAGAAACGGACGGATCTCAATCTGCAAGCTAGGCTCTATTATTTTCATTTTCTTCATCAGTGATCATGTATAATGAAATTGAGCAGAGTGTGCAAAATTAGTATTAAAACGGTATTTTCCACACAAGGTTAAATTAAGCAGAGGTATGGAAAATTCCATTAGAAGTTAAAAATTAACTGGAGATACGTGTCAGCATATGACGTCACGGACAGGAAGTGACGAGAAATAGAAAAAATGTCTTTTTCTTTGGCCTGTCAGCTGACTGTATTCCAATCCTATTTTGAAGCCGCGTCTACGTCAATCCGTGCGTTGGGTGGGCGAGAGGAATCATCCGTAATGCGTAAAAGATGAAAACATAAATAAACATGACGCCATTCAGGAAAAATGTTTACGTTAATCTTTTATTTAGTGCCATTACTGCATTCACAAAGAAGAGAGAAAGACAGAGACACTTCAGCTACTAGATCACCACTACGACCTCCTTTACACCTAGACGTCACTATCCAATGAACCAGCTACTTACGTGTCAGAAAGACAAACAGCTGCTTCTGTCGACGAAGAGAATGGCGAGCAATATCTGGGATTGAAGAAATCCTCAACGCTATGCTGCAAATTGAAGGTTGACAAAAAAGTGCCTGACGTGCGCTGGCCGACAGAGTTATTAGATTGAAGCCTTTATAACTCCTTTGGAGAAAGTTTTTCTGACGTCACTTCCGGCATTGACTTTAAAAAATGGATGCCATTTGTTTGATATACTTTTAAAACCTATTCAATCGAAACAATTTTTATTTACTTTTTTCTAACTATAAGAATTTTCTCATCTACTTTGTTGTGTTCTTTTTTATCCATTGAAAATCTGGGAGATCTTTATGTTTACGTGTTTGTACGTATGTATTAGATATCTCTATGCTATGTGTATGAGGTAGCTACTATAAAAACATTTACCCATATTTGATCAACAAACATAAATAGGTACTTTATTTTGTTAATATACGAATGTTTATTCACATTATCTCACATTGTAGTGGGTTCATATTATTAAAGGCGAACCTATAATGCTTGTACACTGTAAGCAAGTTGTATACATAAATATATATGTCTGTCTGTCTGTCTGTCTACTACTACTACTACTACTGATAATAATAATGTCTTATAAAATAACCAATGTTCTAATAATAACACCAACGTGATTGTAAAGGTTATATTCATAATCAAGTAAGTCAGCATCTGAACATATAACACATTTCGCTCTGTTGGCGGTTAGCCAAAAACTACGAACAAAACGGATAAATTGTTAATATGCTACTGATCAAACTTCCTATTCGAGTCCAAAGCAACACTCATTTGAAGTAGGAAATAAAAAAGAGGATATAAAAAACGACGTAGTAAATCCTCTTCGTTAACTTTCTAATTTGGTCTGGCCAAGGCCATCTCTATAACAGGCCATGCAACTGTGGCTATGTGAATTTTCCTATATAATTGATATAGCAGTTAAAAACAGAAAATTACCCTGTGAGATTTATGTGTTTTACATACCAAAAAGTAAGAACCACATTGAGCTAATTAATGGATTTGACAATTATTGACGAATTCCTATAAATGAAGAGATAAGTAATTTTGAATAAACAAAGACATAAATATCGTATTATTTGAATATACAACGCTGTAAATATGAAATAAATAATTTTAAAAGATTGACCCAAAATTTTTATAAAATATATAAAACAAGCCGCGTGTGCGTGGTCCCTCTCTCTATGTGACTCGATGTGGCGAGTGTAAAATGGAATAAATTTGGGAAATTTGGGGCATTTTTGACCCCCCCCCCCTTTGACCCCTGGGGGCGCGAACCAGAATTTTTCTGAGGTCAAGGATGCTCATTTTATATCCAGAACAATTGCCTCTACATTTTGGCCAAGTTTCAGAAAAATTGAATGGATGGATCAAACATTATGGGAGAAAAGGGTCATTTTTTGGCCATTCTGGGGGCTTTTGACCCCCTGGGGGCGCGAACCAGATTATTTCCAAGGTCAGCGATACTTATTTTCTATTAGGAACAATTGCCTCTACATTTTGGCCAAGTTTCAGAGAAATTGAATGGATGGATGAAAAGTTATGGGGCAAAAAATGTGATTTTTTGCCATTTCGGGGCCTATTGACCTCCTGGGGGGGGGGGGCTAACCAGATTTTTTTTCAAAAATCGGAGAATGTCACTTTCTAACCTGACTAAAGTACAACTTCATGCAAAATTTCAGAGAAATTCAATGGATGGTTGCGGAGAAAAATCCGGACGGACGGATGGACATGCCTCAAAAACATAAGTTCCCCGATTTTATAAAATGGGGGACCAATTAACAAAAAAAGTAGGCTAAAGAATTTAAAACCGTGTGAACTCCTGTTTTATTTTTTTAAATTAATAATGGCGAAAATAGTTCTCAAGAAAATTTAATTTTTACATTTTACAGTATATTCACAAATTTACAATCCAAATGTTATGTAAGATATAATACAAAATCTCAGCTGAAATAAATTTGGTGAGTTAGAAGCCGTTTGCAGAATAAAGTTCTCTCGGATGAAAGTGAAATATTAGCAACTAAAAACGATATCTGCTGCATGACTGAAAATCTTTCCTCCAATAAAAAGGAAAAACAAATATTAGATTTCTTGGCCTGTTATACGGATGGTTTGGGGTCTGCTCTATAATCGTCAATGTAGCATGCTAGAAAGCTGACTTCACCAAACACCATGACGGTGAAACACTGCCAGATGAATTGAAAGTTGTTTGGATGGGGAGGGGGAATCAAGTACTATTAAAAATGAAACAAAATTATATGTACTGGAATTATTCGCAGAGACTCTTGTTTTTTCATTTGATAAAAATGTCTAGAAATAATAAAACATTTACTGAGACATTTTGGATAAATCTTACTTTGCTATGGTAAATTTTTATTTCACACACTTAAATTATTTAGAGTAAAATTGTGTTCGGCAAATCTTTGCCATTATCTGGAAAACAATTCAAATAACAATATTTTTATACAAAAGTAGAATGTCTACAATGTGGTTGTATTCCTAGTGTAAATAGGTGGTACAGTGCAGCTGAATGTAGACAATTGTGCTTTAGTGTAGGACTTGTCTAGTTAGACATGAATTTATGCCTCAGTTGTTAATGATGCTGTGAATGTTAATTGTACTCCGCGTAGAATTACATTGTTAGTTTTATTTTTAAATTCGGGTAAATAAATAATGTCTATGTTGCAAAAAGTAGGTGTGCGCTTTGTAAATAAAAAAGAAGTATTTAAATAAGTACGTACCCAACGAACGTAAACTGTATTTTTAATTTTTCATTTGTAACAAACGGTGAATCTCTATAAGTTTCTATTACTGAAAATAATTTTCGGGTTGGATAGAATATGTAATCGATGAAATCGATAAGAATTTATTCTTTATCTAAAGAGCAGAAAGTGAAAATGTCCGTATTTTACTGCCTAAGCAGAATCAAATATCGATTAATCAGCTTAAATGATATGTTGGTCTAACTTCTCAAATCTGGCGTATTAAATTGTATATATTAGATGTGAAACGAATGTCACTTATAAGTAGACGATACACGACATAATTCTATTTATGAGGTCTTATTCGATTTTGAAACAATTAATTTTGAAAGATGGAATGTTTCAGTGTAAATAATAATGATGTAAAATGTGTTTTTTTTTAACTTTTACAAAAATAAGTTCGGTACTTATGCAGATTAGGACCCAAGCTAAAATCGACTTGGCGTCGGTTAGGGTTACGTTTGGCGTTACGGTTAGGATTAGCGTTAGGATTAGAGTTAGGGTTAGCGTTAGGTTTAGGGTAAGCTTGAGTCCTAATCAGGATAAGTACAATAAATTCAAATAATTTTGTTTAAATAAAGTGTTTTGAAATTGGTAAAGTCTTTATTTTTGTTCTGTAGCGACACCAGATAATCAACAATTTGACGATTGAAAAATCTCAGTTTTTAATATGTGTGGAAGGTGATAATGTACATACAAACGAAAGCACACATCTAGCACATTTACTACGATATTTAGTGACTCCCCGGGCCAATAGATTGTTCACACGTATTATTTGTATAGATTACTGGAACATGTTATTTTTTTTGGGGGGGGGGGCATGTTAAAACCTTTACTAGTATAAATAGTTGTTAAAATTGATACTGAGGAATTTCGTGATTACCGTATGATATTGGATTGTGTGTAAAGTATTAAGAGATTTTAGATGAGATTATTTTAAGGAATCTAGACTTGCTGTAAGTTATACCAATAAGATGGAACAGCAAACATGTTTAATTGAATAAGTTAACCCATTAGCGCCAATGCTTCTTTTTTATGACCAGAAAGATAATCAACCATATTTCAGAAACACTTGTATCTTATATATATATATATATATATATATATATATATATATATATATATATATATACATTTAAGAAGAATACGCAGAAATCTCTCTAAGGCCCTTTCGACTATCATCTCGTCAGGAGAAAATCGATAGTTTTAATTAATAATAACGTCGAAAGAAAGAGCAAAATGGGGAAATTGAGTGTGCCAAAATTAACGTTAAAGCGATTAAAATTCAATTTAATGATTTCGTTAAAAGTCGATTAAAAGGCACTACGTTAGAGGATGATAATAAAAAATAATAATAATTGGGAAGGAGTTCAAAGTTCCCCAAAGAGATTAAGCGATCTTACAAATTCCTTCTGCCGGCACAAGGAAGGTTTTCGAATGGCAATATATATATATACGTATAGTTTGGCAGCAAATTGTTATTAAGACAGGCTTCATATAAATCCACGGAGTTCTGCTTTTTTTTAGATTTTCTTGGTTAGTCATTCGACCCTTCGAGCGATTTTACGATCGTGTGGTAGTAGCTGGTGCAGTGCAGTGTGGTGTACCGCTCGAGATTTGACCCAAACCATAACGATGGGTGCTATACTGCTCCAGCTACTACCACACGATCGTAAAATCGCTCGAAGAGTCGAACGACTAACCAAGAAAATCTCAAAAAAGCAGAACTCCGTGGATTTTAATGAAGCCTGTCTTAATATATATATATATATATATATATATATATATATATATATATATATATATATATATATTATTGTTTATTATCTATGTACGTATACGTTTCGTCTTTAATAATCGGGACTCATCAGCATAGAGATATGACTATTCACTACCGGTCATGCGATTCGAACCCCCGGATTACGAGTATTTTGCAACTCAAATCCGACGCCTTAACCACACGGCCTATTTTAAATAGCGAATAAACTGTGATAATTTTAACACTTTATCGGCGGCTTAACGTCTGAGAGCGTTCTACTTTTTTAATGAAAAGAACGATGCATTTAAAGCTAGTGACGTCATGTTGTGTTAATACTACACTTACAATGCTCTACTTTTTCGAGGAGCGACACACAATAATAAATATTTGTTATTGTTTATTATCTATGTACGCATACGTTTCGTCCTTAATAATTGGGACTCATCAGCATAGAGATATGACTATTCACTACCGGTCATGCGATTCGAACCCCCGGATTACGAGTATTTTGCAACTCAAATCCGACGCCTTAACCACACGGCCTATTTTAAATAGCGAATAAACTGTGATAATTTTAACACTTTATCGGCGGCTTAACGTCTGAGAGCGTTCTACTTTTTTAATGAAAAGAACGATGCATTTAAAGCTAGTGACGTCATGTTGTGTTAATACTACACTTACAATGCTCTACTTTTTCGAGGAGCGACACACAATAATAAATATTTGTTATTGTTTATTATCTATGTACGCATACGTTTCGTCCTTAATAATTGGGACTCATCAGCATAGAGATATGACTATTCACTACCGGTCATGCGATTCGAAACCCCGGATTACGAGTATTTTGCAACTCAAATCTGTCTTTCAAATATTAAACCTACCGTTTGATGTAAATTGGCAACACTGATGTCTCAGTTTTCAATATGCTGTGAAAGTCTAGAGTAAAAAGAATACAATCAGTTCCATCTATTATTCAATCAAATATGTTGGTAAGTATTCCTTATATCCAACCGACATTTTTATAAATAGTATAAATGAATGATCCAGCTATCCTATTAAGTTAAGTAAATCTTTAGAACTAACTCTGCTCAAATATAATTTTTATATATATATATATATATATATATATATATATGCATGTTTCGTTAAACAGTAGCGCCAGCTTCTGTTTATTTATTTGTTGATTCGTTTTTTCGATTCGTTGCACGACCGATTTTGTATTGTCGTCAATGTTGTATTAAAAATCGCCATATTTTCGCGAACGTTTTCGACAGACGTCGGTCATCTTAAGGCGGATGAATGAGTATGCAAAAGAAAAGATTGGTGAATTTATTAAGAAGACGCTTTTTAAAAAATGTCAATACCACTGCAAGAACACTTCAACATACCTTCGCCCCACTCATAACGAGCATGGTTGATACTAGGTTTATTTACTTGAATAAACAACGCTTCCATTATGGGGAGACGAATACTGCAATATGAGATCACAAGAATGGCCATGTTCTTGGTTTTATGGGAAGCCATGAAATTAAATACTGTCTTGTTTTTAAATTCCCGAAACAGATTTTCATGGTAAACAACTGATGATCCCTTAAAATAGTGTTAGAAACTAACTAATATAATAACTGTAAAAAATAAATTGACTTACATGAGTGATTTTCCACTGGAAGACTTGAGACTATAAGTTTTTTTGTTTTTTTTTAATATAGTTTTAATGGTTGAGAAACTTCCGAGACTATATATATATATATATATATATATATATATATATATATATATATATATATATATATATATATATATATATATATATATATATAATTTGTTATCAAACATCGTTTTTAAATACAATAGTATTTACAAAATATTTTTTTTAGGTAATAAATTTTAAAAATGTATTTGTGTCATAATGGGTGAAAATATTATTTAATTTAAACTTTTAATGTAGTTTGCTTGAATCATTGTTTAGTGTGTATATAAAGGTAATTTATAGAAGGGAATACAATGCAGAGGTGTAACGGATAGACACGAACTAGAAGCAAATTAAGACATATAAAGGTGGAATGAGTTTTTCCGTTTCCACTTTTTCATTAATACAATATATATTTCATTTTTTGTATATATTATATTACAATCTTACTTGCATCAGTGCGGTTTGATGGAAGTTGCGTATAAGATGATATTTCAGGAAAGAATTATTTAATTTATTTTTAATTTAATTTTTTAAATGCAGGCATTTATTTTTAAATGGTATGGAAATGGCATTTATTTTTAAATGGTATGGAAATGGCATTTATTTTTAAATGGTATGGAAATGGCATTTATTTTTAAATGGTATGGAAATGGCATTTATTTTTAAATGGTATGGAAATGGCATTTATTTTTAAATGGTATGGAAATGGCATTTATTTTTAAATGGTATGGAAATGGCATTTATTTTTAAATGGTATGGAAATGGCATTTATTTTTAAATGGTATGGAAATGGCATTTATTTTTAAATGGTATGGAAATGGCATTTATTTTTAAATGGTATGGAAATGGCATTTATTTTTAAATGGTATGGAAATGGCATTTATTTTTAAATGGTATGGAAATGGCATTTATTTTTAAATGGTATTGAAATGGCATTTATTTTTAAATGGTATGGAAATGGCATTTATTTTTAAATGGTATGGAAATGGCATTTATTTTTAAATGGTATGGAAATGGCATTTATTTTTAAATGGTATGGAAATGGCATTTATTTTTAAATGGTATGGAAATGGCATTTATTTTTAAATGGTATGGAAATGGCATTTATTTTTAAATGGTATGGAAATGGCATTTATTTTTAAATGGTATGGAAATGGCATTTATTTTTAAATGGTATTGAAATGGCATTTATTTTTAAATGGTATGGAAATGGCATTTATTTTTAAATGGTATGGAAATGGCATTTATTTTTAAATGGTATGGAAATGGCATTTATTTTTAAATGGTATGGAAATGGCATTTATTTTTAAATGGTATGGAAATGGCATTTATTTTTAAATGGTATTGAAATGGCATTTATTTTTAAATGGTATTGAAATGGCATTTATTTTTAAATGGTATTGAAATGGCATTTATTTTCTTTGCCTTTCGCATAGGGATCTTAACTAGATTGCCATGGAAGCATACACAAGTGAGTGCAAGTCTTTTGTTGCGTAATTCTACTAATAATTATCAAAATATAAACTTCAAATAATTCCACACTATGACAATTAATCGAAAACCCTTTTCATAAACATATTTAGACAATGGGTGTGTCTTGTTATGCTCGGGAGTTTCAACTTCAATTAAAAATGACTAAAGTCAAAATGGTTAATTTTTTGTTTTCTTTATACTTTTGTCTTATTTTCATGGGGAACGGAGGAGAAAGAATATAAACCAATTGAAAAGTGTCAGTTTTGCTTATTCAATCTTGTTTATCGCCATTCAACGGCGAAAAGCTTGCAAATCATTCACTGACTTGGTTACAAGAAAAGGTGAAGAATTAAAGACATGTTTATCTTGGATTATAATTTGGGAAACAACGCAATTTATAATCTAGAAATGCATGTGAGTCAGACATGTCATGAAGCAGAATGACAAGAGAAGAGAGGGAGAAAAGAGGATATATATATACATATTTATATATATATATATATATTTATGCACATATAAGTGAAATTTTAAGCTGAATTATTTCTACACTTGATTATTGGGGGAATGGTAGTTTGATCAGTACCATTGGAGAGCCATGCATATTATAACTGTCTTGTTTTTAAATCTCCGAAACAGTTACATGGTAAACAGCTGATGATCCCCGATTAATATTAGATGCTTACGTTAAGGTCTCCTGTTTTTGTTTCACTGTTAGATACTTAATCCCTCTTTTTATTTTATTTACTTACTATTATATATTTTTATTTATTTATGAATTTTCCAACGAATGTTAAGTCTGCAATATTTTGGATTTAGTTAGTTTCTCTGTGAATTTAAACTGCACTTTCCTTTTTTTTTGTCTTTTTGTTTAAAATAACTCAAAGCTTCTTTAGACTATATATATATATATATATATATATATATATATATATATATATATATATATATATGTATGTATATATATATATATATATATATATATATATATATATATATATATATAGTTGGATATAAGAGACAACTTATGTCTGGATATCCTTTGGTAGATTCTTTCAATAGTCCGAATCAGGATCTTAGTTTCGGAGGGGAATTGGCTGATGAATTTGCCATAGTTTTGATTTGAGTCCCAAGTACTTTTAGACCCTCCTTAAAGTTAATTCTGTTAATTATTTTCCCCTCCGAAACTAAGATCCTGATTGGGACTATTGAAAGGATCTACCAAAGGATATCCAGACATAAGTTACGATAACGCTTTTAAATAGTCTTTTAATGTAAACACAAGTACTATGATTCTAAGACAGATATATCTCATAGGGGATTAACCATATAGATATATATATAAGATAAACGAAAGAAGAAAGATAAATATGTACGAATGACAAATCTATTTCAACTTCGATTGTTCAATGCAAGGTGTACTCGGTAAAAAACATGTTTATTTTTACTTTCCTTAAGCTAAGGCTTTTCAAATATTAAAATCTTATCATTAATTCAATAGTCCCTTCAGTCTCTAATAGAATTTTAAGGTTATCTGCTAATAAATCTATCTTCGAACAAAATTCCAACTTCTACAATAACGCACTACTTAATTAGGAATACAAAATAACCATTTTATCCAGAAAAACAAACCTCTAAATGTATTTACACACAAAACGTCAATACAGAATAAAACGCGGACAAATACTACACTACCCAAGAAACCCAAAACATATATAAGTAGACCCACAAAAACTATAAATATTGACAGACTAGCTCACGTCAAGAACATAGTAAAAATAAAAGAATTAGAAGAAAAAATAGTATTTGGTTTAATCCACCCTATAACTGCAATGTGAACACACATATCGCTAAGGAATTCTTCAAAATTTTAGATAGCTCATTCATGCACCCGCATAAATACAGCACTATTTTAACTAACAACTCTTAAAATTTCCTACTCCACAATACCCAATATCAATAACAAAAAAAAATCTGCCACACAACCAGCACCTACTATACACCCTACTAATAATTGTAACTGACAGAAATCTAGAGAATGCCCGTTAAATGGCAATTGCATACAAAGTACCGTAATATATGCTTGTACTGTTAAACAATTCTCCCAAAACAAACACCAACATACAAATTCTCCCCTCACCCTATAACTCTCCAGTTCCGCAACTCCCTGTACCAAACGGCACCCTAATTAACACCTCTTACACTAACCAACAACCCCCGTTAACTAACAATAACCAATTAACTCTGAATAGAACTTCCCCCTTATCGGTTTAATTTAACCATATGTGAAAAATTCCGTTTGTAACACTATTTTACAAACCCAATCTTATATTGTTGCAAATATCATAATTGGTAAGGTGCAGAAACGTATCTGTAATTTGATTGACCCCCACCCTTTCTTCTCCTCTGCACCCTCTCTCACACAGACGTGATGTTGCTAGTCTCAGTCTTTTCTATAAATACTATTATGGTATGTGTTCTTCAGAATTGTGATCTATTCCTGGCTTCTTTTGTTCCAGCTCGTTTGACTCGTTGGTCTAGTGGTCTCCATCAATTCACTGTTTTGATACCTCATGGTAATACAGCTTCATATTCCAGTAGCTTTTTTCCAAAAACTGCAGGTTTGTGAAACTCTCTTCCTGCTGACTGTTTTCCTCCTATCTATAGCCTTAGTCTCCTGTCTTTGCGATAATCATATTTATTCTTGTTAGCTCCTTACATAAAGTGGTTTCATGCCTTGTCGGGAACGATTTCCATAAAAAATGAACCTAGTGTAAAAAGCTTCAAGGGTCCGTACGAGTAGTTTTTGCTAACCTCCGTTGTGTTTATTTTCATTTTCCTGATAGAGAGTTTGATGCTGCTGGGGGAGATGCACTTGCAATCGAATCACAGCGGGTTCTCTCCTTTAAATGAGAAATCCAACAATTGTTGATACAGTCTCTGCTGGACCAGTGTACATTCCAGTTAAGTAATTCACCATTTTATCGTCTTGATTCACTTCAGAAACAGCTTAGTCACTTCCCTTCGTAGTGTATTTGAAAACATACTTGATGGATTTTACAGTAGAACATATTTCAACATTTAAGTGGCAGTTGAAGAGATTTTGTAGCTGACGGTTGTGGTACACAACCATGGCCATCCCTATAACAGGCTAGGCTATCATGAAACTGGGGTCTTTTACTGCGGGTAATGTGAATTTTCTAAGATAATTTAATTGGTATAGCAGTTAAAACAGAGGGTAGGTTCTGCTTTTAGATTGAGTTGATGTTTTTATGTGTTTTACATACCAAATGATAAGAACCATAATGAACAAATTGATGAATTTGATAACTATTAACAAATTCATATATATATATATATATATATATATATATATATATATATATATATATATATAGATAGATAGATAGATAGATAGATAGATAGATAGATAGATAGATGGGGGGTAACTTAGAATAAACAAAGGCAAATACATATTTAAAAGAGTAATTTTTATTTGAATGTGGGATTTTTTTTAGAAAACTTGTACTTAATAATGACCATGGTTAGAATTCTTTTAGAATGATATTTTCTAGAAGCAATGACAGTGGCGTGTTAGCAGCTAATCGATATCTGCTGACTGATTGTCTAACTTGGTTCCAGGCAGAGACTCCAAATGTTAGATAAATCTCGCTCTGTTATAGAGATGGCCAAGGATACAACCCATTCAAATGTAATAAGTTCGTATGGTCTCCCTTCTTGATGGGCACCTAATTCGGGTGACCTATTCCTGGTATTATGATAAGAATTGTTACTACACTTTGTATGCTCACAAAAAGCTTCGCATATCGTTTACTAAATGGCGAGTCGGCATCAGGATGCGTCGTCCTCTGGTCGTCTCTGCCTCTACATGTGTCAAGCAAAGACGTGTCAGGTGTCGAACTGCAAATTAATGAAGTGAAAGTGACAACGTTGCTTCGGTGTCATTCTTGTGTATGTTCTGCGCCAAAACTTCCTCGACTTCGAATGCATTCGCTGAGTCTCGATGTTCTCGGTGTCAGCGGTAAACACCTGCAATCTTCCAAGTTGCCGAATAGCTTCAACCAACAAGGGGGACTTCATGCAGACCATACAACCCTGAGGCACGATCTTTTTGAGCTCTATGAAAAAGTCAGACTCACCGAACAAAGCAAACAATTTTTATCAGCAATCTCAGCCTGCGAGTGTCTTGTAGTCTATATTTTGAGGCTTTATCCATCCACGTCTTTTGAGAAAAAAAGATTATCCTTTATTTCAAATTATTTTTGTTTGCTTATCATGGTCAAGAAGAAATGTGCGTTTCCATATCTTCGGACGTACATCATTGCATCCTGGAATCGTTCACATACAAATGTAGATAAGAAAATTCTTTTTCCGTGCAGAAATAAAGACAAAATTGAATACTGAGCAGCTTCAAAGCGAGCTAGATGTTTCGCGTGTAGGACAACTACTTTCCAGCGTAAAATGAACTCGTGTTTATAATTGCAGATGTTTTTATAGTTCAAACTAATCTTCGTTCGTGGGCAGCTAATTTGCATGTATGGAGACATACTGACTGTAAAACAGACGGATTAAAAGCAGACGGTTAGTCAAATTTTGGGACAGCTGAGAGAAATTATTGGTGTTGGAAATTTGTCAGTGTTTTAGCGGTGTTGTTTGAAGAGGAGTTCCTTCTGAAGTTTGGACCGTCGCCGTAATCTCATTACGGCTACAGGAGATTTACATGCATTCTATTTTCTTAGATTCTGCTATTGCTTAGCTTCTCCGTATCGGGTTGAGTGTCAACAAAGCCTGTGTAAGTAGTACATCTCAGAACTGACTGATTCTGTTAGATTTGCCAGATTCAATTTTTGTTGCCATGCCAACTACAAATTGCTGAAATAATATGATTAATTTAGAAAAACAAATTTTTGCTGCGAATATTATACGGGGGAGGTAAAGATTGGAGCTCATTTGAGCACTTACCATGAAAATAACGATACAATAGAGAAAGACTAGCAATGGCTCTTCTGTGAGAGAGAGGCTGCAGAGAAGGAAAGAAGTCATCCCCATCACTAGATTTTGAGTCGATTTTGTACTCAGTCAAGGCAGGGCACCTCCCCAGATGTGGCAACAGTATTTCTATTTTAGGACGCATTTAACTCTTATACCGGTAGAGGATTGCACCAGGAGTTAGATATTTTCTGGAGCAGTAGAATGATCCAACTATTTTTCCAGTGACCTTAGCAACAGATTCGATATAAGTCTTCCATTTCAGGTCAGGGGCAGGGGTCAGGGGTGATGATTGTTAACCAACTCGCTATCAGTCATATTTTTATGATTTATTTCCATGATCCATAATTCAAAGAGAATAATAACGCATTGCTGTTGTTTCTCATTTGTCATTAGAATTTGTTGATGCCAACCATTTTTCAAATGTGGAATTAATTTATTCATATTAAAAAGAAAATATTGACCGTTGAGATTCTCTTATTGTTTGAAATTGTTCTTCTCTTTCAGTATCGACAATTTTCTTGGATCTTATATCTGGTTCATGATTTTTTTACGAATGAGTCAACGACAAAAGCAACTCGAGGATAGAATGATTGTCAGTTGAACGAGGAAGAATATTATGAGAGGATTGAAGATGATGAGTGTCTGGGGAGTAAAGCACACTTATGTGGAATGGAACAAAACGCAATTTCTTTATTAAATCACTGTTATCTTATTTAACTGACAATGTAATCACCTGTATCTATTGAAATATCGCATTTTAGTAGGATCGTGGCTTCACGTAATCAGTAGAATTATAGATACAAATGCAGAGTAGTGATCTAAGAATTTAGCGAAGATTCCCGAGTTTCGCCTTCAAATTATTGAATTTGCAGAGACATGCAGACAATAAATCGCGGAAACAAATATTTGGAAAACTCGACTCTTTCGCAATTTTTTGATTTTTGAACAAAGAATATCACACACTTTCTTCGGCTTTTTTTCGTCTGCTTCTTTTTCTTCTTTTATTTCTTCTTTTTTCTTCTTTTATTTCTTCCTTTTCTTTTATTTTATTTCTTCTTCATTTACTTTTTCTACTCCTTTTTCTTTCAACAAAATCGGTTCCTACTGTTTATTTGCCTTCTTCTTTTTTCTTCTTCTTCTTCATCTTTTTGTTCTTCTTGTTCTTGTTCTTCTTCTTTTTCTTCTTCTTCTTGTTCATCTTCTTCTTTTTCTTGTTGTTGTTGTTGTTCTTCTTCTTCTTCATCTTTTTCTTCTTGTTGTTCTTTTTCTTGTTGTTGTTCTTCTTTTTCTTCTTCTTCATCTTTTTCTTCTTCTTGTTCTTTTTCTTCTTCTTCTTTTTCTTGTTGTTGTTGTTCTTTTTCTTCTTCTTCTTCTTCTTGTTCTTGTTCTTCTTGTTCTTCTTGTTCTTTTTCTTCTTGTTCTTCTTGTTCTTCTTGTTCTTTTTCTTCTTCTTATGATTTATAAATATGAAAAATTCCAATTTCTCGAACTTCGCTCTTCATTTTCAGTATTCCTCCCCCCTCCAAAACCACTGGAACCCCACTATTAATCATAACCATGAGTTAACCCTAAGTTCATGTGGCAATAGACTCTCCCCGAAGAAAAGACCAAAAGAATAATAAATTTTAAAAAAATAAAGTAAATGATTTTCCTGCTTACCCTATTTGCAGTCTTCCTTTCCCCATAAAAATGAAAAATATAAAACAACAAAGATCAATTAAAAACATTCCTCTCTTTTGGGCAATCAAGAAAAAATACACAATAAATTGTTTACAAAAAAATAGTTGTTCTTTATTTCGAGCGGTTGAGTAGCTACGTACGTCACGAGTCAGGAATTCGTAGATGACTATTCTGCAGAAGTACCGAATTGGATAAACCACAGAAGATGAAACACTTGAAATTAAGATCCGGTCACTATTATATGTTTTCTTCTTGGAGGCTTCTCAAGTTGCACCTCTTAATTCGAAAAGCCTCAGTTCTTACAAAAATACTGAAGACCGTTACAAATATTCGCGCCTATAGTTGTGTCAGAATCCGAATGTTATTTTCTATATATTGAGTAAGTATTTCATTTTCTATATATTGAGTAAGTATGTTATTTTCTATATATTGAGTAAGTATTTTATTTTCTATATATTGAGTAAGTATGTTATTTTCTATATATTGAGTAAGTATTTCATTTTCTATATATTGAGTAAGTATGTTATTTTCTATATATTGAGTAAGTATTTTATTTTCTATATATTGAGTAAGTATGTTATTTTCTATATATTGAGTAAGTATGTTATTTTCTATATATTGAGTAAGTATTTCATTTTCTATATATTGAGTAAGTATTTTATTTTCTATATATTGAGTAAGTATTTCATTTTTTATATATTGAGTAAGTATGTTATTTTCTATATATTGAGTAAGTATGTTATTTTCTATATATTGAGTAAGTATGTTATTTTCTATATATTGAGTAAGTATTTTATTTTCTATATATTGAGTAAGTATGTTATTTTCTATATATTGAGTAAGTATGTTATTTTCTATATATTGAGTAAGTATGTCATTTTCTATATATCGAGTAAGTATGTTATTTTCTATATATTGAGTAAGTATTTTATTTTCTATATATTGAGTAAGTATGTTATTTTCTATATATTGAGTAAGTATGTTATTTTCTATATATTGAGTAAGTATGTTATTTTCTATATATTGAGTAAGTATTTTATTTTCTATATATTGAGTAAGTATGTTATTTTCTATATATTGAGTAAGTATGTTATTTTCTATATATTGAGTAAGTATTTCATTTTTTCAAATATTCAACTACTAATATCTTGTAGTTAAAAAATATAACAAATTTTGAATTCACATAGTCGAGTTTAATTTAGTGGAATATTTGCCCATGTTGAATAAAGTTACCGTCTACTTTAAATTTAACGGTAATTTTAGCGAAATTTCACAAGTAAACTTCGGGGATGTCAGTTACGAAAAAAATAAACACACTGTTTAATTGTTTTTATTACTAATACTACTACCTCGCTTCGCACTATCTCCCTTCTCCCATTACTTCTAGTCTCATTTGCGCTTCATCGTAAACGTGCGAAGAAACAACTAAACAAGCAGTATTATCAAAATTTAGTATCATATGATAAATAAAATAAAATAAATAAATACAAAAATGCACATAAACACACATATTTACCTCCTTATTTGCACATACATATTCTTGTGCAGTCATATGAAACAATGAAAATTTTAGAATAAAGATATAATTAAGTCATCCAATCAAAACACCTGTTGACATGGTGACTTACAAAACAAATGACCATTTACGGGTTGAGACCTTTGACGCTTCATGTCAGCATTCAAATTTTATTTCGCTGTATTCAACTCCAAATGACTCATCCCTTGTTTTCTCATCTACTTCCTCTTTTTATTACAGTTTTGCTCTTCCTCTCCTTCTCTTCTTTTCCTTTATTTCCGTTTGTGTTTAATACACAGTCTCCCGTATTCCACTTCTCCCGCCATTTCTTGTCTCATGTCCCTTTCTTTTATCTAAAACAAACAATCAAGTAAGATTATCAACATTTTAGTATTACATAGCTGCATATCGGACATATCTATTACTAATAGGGATTTTGTATCTGTCTGTCTGAAGTCGAAACTATACTATTAGTTCTATTAATGTTCTACTGTACTACTACCTATCTATTTCTGTCTGTCTGAAACCGAAACTATACTATTAGTTCTATTAATGTTCTACTGTACTACTACCTATCTATTTCTGTCTGTCTGAAGTCGAAACTATACTATTAGTTCTATTAATGTTCTACTGTACTTCTACCTATCTATTTCTGTCTGTCTGAAACCGAAACTATACTATTACTTCCATTAATGTTCTACTGTACTTCTACCTATCTATTTCTGTCTGTCTGAAACCGAAACTATACTATTACTTCTATTAATGTTCTACTGTACTTCTACCTATATATTTGTATCTGTCTGAAACCGAAACTATACTATAACTTCTATTAATGTTCTACTGTACTTCTACCTATCTATTTCTGTCTGTCTGAAACCGAAACTATACTATTACTTCTATTAATGTTCTACTGTACTTCTACCTATCTATTTCTGTCTGTCTGAAACCGAAACTATACTATTACTTCTATTAATGTTCTACTGTACTTCTACCTATCTATTTATGTCTGTCTGAAACCGAAACTATACTATTACTTCTATTAATGTTCTACTGTACTTCTACCTATATATTTGTATCTGTCTGAAACCGAAACTATACTATAACTTCTATTAATGTTCTACTGTACTTCTACCTATCTATTTCTGTCTGTCTGAAACCGAAACTATACTATTACTTCTATTAATGTTCTACTGTACTTCTACCTATCTATTTCTATCTGTCTGAAACCGAAACTATACTATTACTTCTATTAATGTTCTACTGTACTTCTACCTATATATTTGTATCTGTCTGAAACCGAAACTATACTATAACTTCTATTAATGTTCTACTGTACTTCTACCTATCTATTTCTGTCTGTCTGAAACCGAAACTATACTATTACTTCTATTAATGTTCAATTCGGTTTTCTATGCTATTTTAGAATAATGTAATATTTTTCAATGTTCGATGCGGGGTAGGGATGTGCAGTATCGTTTCTGTTGTCATGGTACTATCCTCCTAGGAATTGCATCTACCTTTTCGGAAGGTAGTGTAGTATTTGTTCTGTTTTCTATGAGATTATCATATCATGCATTACCTCGTCTTCTGGGACTATGTGTACTTTCGCCATAATACTATCCTCTCAGACATTACCCTCTCCTTTTTAGGGGATTAGTATAGTATCTTTTTGTGGTCATGATACCATCTTCCCAAGGATTATGTTCTCCTTTTTATGCGAGGTAGTGTAGTATTTGTTTTGTTGTCATGAGACCATCCCTCCGGGTATTACCTCCGCCTCTGGGAGAGAGAAGTGTAGTATATGTTCGCCCGTCATCATTTTGCAAGTACTTATAATGGCATACCTTTAGAGAATATTTTAATTGAAATATATGTAAGACTTTTGAATTGTAATATTTAGAAGAGGTTGTCAAGTGGCGTTTATCTATAATAAGACAAGATCGATAAATGCTGGTCTAACTGGTATGTACATAGATGTTTATTTAATAGGAATATAGATAGATAGTTATTGGTGATTGATTTAAAACATTCTTAGACTACCCCTGACCCGTTTGGTAACAAGCATTACCATTATTTGATTTCATTTGAATAATACATAAACTGTGATATATCTGTTACGAACCTCACGAAAACTGGGTCAGGATCGATATCAATACCTTTATTTGAATAATACATAAACTGTGATATATCTGTTACGAACCTCACGAAAACTGGGTCAGGATCGATATCAGTACCTTTATTTGAATAATACATAAACTGTGATATCTCTGTTACGAAATTCTTTTGCAAAACTAAAAGTAAAAACTCTCTTTACTTCTAAATAATCATAATGGATGATATAGAAGTAAAACGACCTATTATTTTGCTATCCAATTTATATGTGTGTTTACGGTGTGTATGAACACACTGTCGAAATTAGTTGGAGAACGAGAGAGTCACTCTTTCTCTAAATGCTAACAGAGTGGGTGAATCAACAAGCAGTGATAAAAGTCGAGCGAAATACGTAAATGACTAAGGAAGAGATAGGTAAATTGTTTAGTTAATTACAATTCACTGCTAATCAAATAAAATAGTGCCTTCCTTCCAGTGTTTATTTAATTTTTAGATATTTAATTTCTATTGATATTTCGTTAATCACGTTGACACGCCGGTTCCCGTTAGCTCACCGAAGTTAAATGACGTTGAACCTGTTCAGTACTAAAATGGATGACCATTTGGGATTACTAGATGCTGCATGTTCATCTAACCTAATAGGTCCCAGACTGTCTACCAAGCTCCAGCCCCTGTCCCATGTTGCATGCATCTTGTGATATTAAAGTATATAGGAAAAGGCCTTAGGGAAACAAACGTTGATGTATTAATTCTTGCTTCGCTTATTTTGTCCTTTACTCCTCACATTCCATGAGCGATTTTTCTGACACAGGGGGAAGAATTGCTGTTTTCTGGATCGGAATCTACCTATCTAACACTTATGCTTAAATATTTTTGTTTTTACTTTGAAGCAGTATTTTTTAGCTCTTTACGTCAAGTGGTTTCATGTCTTGTCTGGAGCGATTTGCATTAAAAGAAAGATTTTAAAAATGAAGCTTTAATATAACAATAGATGCTGTGTTCATCTGTCTCACCCACATACAACGTGTACGTTCTTTCTTTTATTAGAATCTCTGTTCCGTTCCGCAAAAAGTCCAATAATAACATTCAGTAGTCTCCACCGCAACAAGTTGACAAAAGATACATTCTCAGAAGGAGGAGAGAAATCTTAGAACCAAATAAGGCAAAATCTGTACACGATACAGAAAATCGGTCAAGTTTTTGTCATATAAGTAAAATCTATCCGGAAACCGTGGGAAGTTTTTTGTTAGTTTAGACATTTTTTCAAAATGTCTGCACCTTAAAATTAATGGCAATTTGTCCTTATGACTCCATAGTGACTTTTATTCCCGGAACTATATGCACTGACAATAAGGAAAAGAAGGATTTAAAAAATATGAAAAAGAATATATATATATATATATATATATATATATATATATATATATATATATATATATATATATATATATAAAATAAAATATAGTAACACGAAATTACATAATCATCGATGCAATAATTTATTTAAATTTTGTGGTATTGTCAAGCATCCAAGCGAGATGACTACATTTTTAGAAAATGAGAAAAGAGAAATTCACAGTCGACAATTCAAATATATATATATAGAGAGAGAGAGAGAGAAAGAGAGTGACAGCATATCTAATACATATTTAGAGAGAGGGGAAAATTATAAAGAATTCCCCCCCTCTCTCTCTATATATATATATATATGTATATATGTATATATATATATATATTTATATATATATATATATATATATATATATATATATATATATATATATATATATATGACCCTTTCTTCCCTCTCTATATTGCCTTCCGTTATAATTCATGTAATCCCCCCTCTAAAATTATAGATTAAATATGCTTCAAATTTCCCCCTATTTCTAGATATGTATTAGATATGTTGTCACTCTCTCTCTCTCTCTCTATATATATATATATATATATATATATATATATATATATTTGCATTGTCGAGTGTGAATTTCTCTTTTCTCATTTTGAAAAATGTAGTCATCTCGCTTGGATGTTTGAGTATAGCACAAGGTTGAAATAAATTATTGTGTCGATGATTATGTAATTTCGTGTTACTATATTTTATTTTATGATTGCTCTGTTTATTACATTGAGCTCTCATATCCGGATTTCATCCTGGAATTTATTTCATTATAACACACTATATATATATATATATATATATATATATATGTATATATGTATATATATATATATATTTATATGTGTGTACATATATATATATATATATATATATATATATATATATATATATATATATATATATATATATATATAATAATGGTAATAATACAGGTAAAAAATATACACAGGGTGGTAATCCAGAGAATTTTAACCGAGTTTATAAAAAGTGCTCAATATCAAAATAGAGCTATATATATGATAATTTAATTTGCACAGACATTTACAAAATCTGCGACACTGGCATGTCGATGATATCGATCAACAGTTACTATAAACTGAGATCTGATCAGGCAGAGTTAGAATCCGATCTTAACCTCAGATCATATTTGGAGAGAATGAAATAGAGGGATAAAGAAAAGAAGAAGAAGAAAAGAAATTTAACATTTCAAAAATTGAGGCCGTTAAAAAATTAAAAAATTAAAAATTAAGAATCTAACAAATCTAAAAACTAAAAAACAAAAAAATCTAAAATCTGAAACAAACAGGGCAAATAAATAAATAAATAAGTAAATTAAAAACATAATAAGGTGGAAAGAGGGGCATATAATGAAGGGATAAGTGATAGGAAGATAGACACATAAAGGAAAAGATGGAGAAGAAAAAGAACGTCTGTTGATTCAGATCGAGAGAGAAGTGATAGGAAATATAAAATAGGAAGGGGTAGACATGCACGAATCAAGTGTAAAAAAACCGACATTTATTTTCAAGCCGAGTTTACAAATGTATTTTTAAAGTGAACTATAATATTGTGTATATGTGTGTATGTGTGCGTGCGAGCAAACCGATCAGACGCGTGTAATTGGTGTGGTGGTGGGGCGGTGATCAAATGTGTCGCCAATTCTGGATTTATATTGTCTTAATAATGTGTCTAGAGTTTATTAGCTTACCATGAATAAATTAATAAATCGAATAAATATATTCGTTAAGTATAACAGGATTAGTAGTAGTAATAATAAAAATAGTTGAGGTGAAATAATGAAAATAATAATGAATGATAATAAAAAAAATAATAATAGTTTAATTCAATTTAAATGTACTAAAAAATATAACTAAAGAATAACTAGAAAATGCCGGCGTTATTAATTATTATTAATAATAATAATAATAATAATAATAATAATAATAATAATAATAATAATAATAATAATAATAATAATAATAATAATAATACCACCAATTATTATTATTATTATTATTATTATTATTATTATTATTATTATTATTATTATTATTATTAATAATAATAATAATAATAATAATAATAATAATAATAATAATAATAATAATAATAATAATAATAATAATAATAATAATAATAATAATAATAATAATAATAATAATAAAAATAGTAATAATAATAACAGCGACGGCAACAACGATAATGGTGGTCAATAATATTTAAGAATTTATAAAAATAATAGTTTAGGAAAGAGATAGAATAATTAAGAAATATAAGAAATACTAGGAGGAAGTGATTATCATAATAATATTAAATAATAAGATGATGTTTGCCGATATTATGATATGGGTTAATGGTTGCAATAATGCTGATCATATAAAAATAGTAATAATAGTGGTTTTACCGACAGCAGTAATCAGAGTGGTAATCCCAGTAATCTTAACAATAGTAATAATGATAGTGAAAAATTAATAAATAATAATAGAACAGTACAAATAGTAGTAGTAGTTATAATGATGATAATAATAGCAATAAAGATGAAAACAGTAATAATAATAATAATAAGAAGAAGAAGAAGAAGAAGAAAATAATAATAATAATAATAATAATAATAATAATAATAATAATAATAATAATAATAATAATAATAATAATAATAATAATAATAATAATAATAATAATAATAATAATAATAATAATAATAATAATAATAATAATAATAATAATAATGGTAATAATAATAATTGAAATAAAATAATAAAGTAATAGATAATGACATTATCATTATTATCAATGACAGGGGAAGCAAAAGTCAGGTAAAGGTAAAACAGGACAATATCAATAGTATCAATAATAGTGATACTATTAATTTCTACTGCCGCAAATAATAATAACTATGATAGTAACAGCAGACATGGTGCCACCACTAACAACAATAATAATCTTGATAAAAGTAAAGAAATGAAAAATAATTCAATGTCAAATAATTAAGTTTAAAATATTAATAATAGTAATAATAATTGATAATGATAATCTAAATATAATCTAAAAAATAATCTAAAAAATATTCTGAAAAATATTCTAAAAAATATAGAAATATTAATCAATAAATGGATAAACATATAAGGGGATATTTAAGGGTAAAGAAAAATACAGATGATAACAATTAGTATTAATCGTTGTGGGTATTATAATAATAATAATAATAATAATAATAATAATAATAATAATAATAATAATAATAATAATAATAATAATAATAATAATAATAATAATAATAATAATAATAATAATAATAATAATAATAATAATAATAATAATAATAATAATACCACTACCACCAATAACACTACCACTAACAATACTACTACAAATAATACTACTGATAATAATACTAGCAACAATAATGCTACTACTAATAAAATAATAATTAATAAAAAAGGTATAAGATGATAGTTATGTTAACAAAATTATCAGTTGATGGGTAGGTGAAGTTTTTTTCAGTTGATTGGTAAGTGAAGTTTTTTTTTATAGTAACAGCATAAGGGATTATTATGGATTTAAAAATCAAGGAACTGCCCCCACGTTGAACAGCTTGACGGGTTCGAAATGGATTTAATGAATATTGTTAGGGACATCACATTTCATCACAAAAAAACCCATTTCAAAAGAAACTAGACAAAATAGTTTAGGAAATTAATAGATCAGAATATATACTAACTAAAGCAGATAAAACTCAAAACTTCTACAAATTAACCACACAAGAATACTATAAATTACTTGACAATAACATCACAAAAAACTACAAAAAATCTAATATTAATTTAGTCCATAACATCAATACCGATAGTAAAGTTATCACAGATAAACTTAAGATCAGCGATAGAGTAAGTAAACTTAAAGAAAAAGAAGCATATATTCTTCTCAAAGATCACAAACCTGACTTCCAAACTAAACCAACCACTAGACTTATTAACCTCACAAGACAAAAAATAGGGAATATTAGTAAAACATTTTTAGAAAGAATAAATAAGCAGATAAAAACATTTTATAAACTTAATCAATGGATAAATACTGCAGATACAATAAACTGGTTCCTTACCATAGTAAATAAAACTAATTGCTCGTTCATCCAGTTTGACATTATTAATTATTACCCATCTATATCTAAAGAACTTTTTGAAAACGTTATCGATTTTGCCACGCTTCTATCTGATATTTCTGTAGATTAAATCTAAATAATTAGAAAATGCAGAAATACAGTACTAATCTGTAAACATGAACAATGGACTAAAATCAATCAATTTGGATCTTTTGATGTTTCTATGGGCTCCCTGGATTCAGCAGAAGTCACTGATCTAGTTGGTCTTTACATACTATATAATCTCACAAAAAACATTAGCATTGATGATATAGGCCTATATAGGGATGACGGATTACTAATAGTAAAGAACTCAAATGGACAAAAATGTGAAAGAGTAAAAAAATTATCCTTAGAGAAATTAAAAGATTAGATCTCAAAGTAGAAATAACATCTAACATTAAAATAGTTAATTTTTTAGACGTAACATTCAACTTAAATAAAGAAACTTATGAACCATATACTAAAGACAATGCCAACCCGATCTATGTCCACCCACTCTCTAACCACCCGAAAACCATAATTCAACACATCCCCAGATCAATCGAAAAAGAGAATTAGTGATAACTCCTCTAATGAAGACATTTTTAACAAACATAAGGACTTTTACAATAAAGCGTTAAAGCAAAGTAGATATAAAAACACCCAAATTAAATTCACCAAACCAACACCTCCCAACAACAGACGCATAAATAGGGGTAGAAAACTTATTTGGTTCACACCCCCATATAATAACATGGTTAAAACCAAACTCGGTAAAAGATTTTTAGACTTAATTAATCTACACTTCCCTCCCAACAATATACTGCATAATTTTTTTTAATAAAAACACCCTCAAATTAAGCTATAGCTGTGGCGAAAATTTAGAAAAAATAATAAAAAAACATAACAATAAAATTCTAAATGAAAAAACTACCGCAACGAAAACAAAAAATACCAAGGCCTGTAACTGCACAAACAAAAAAGAATGCCCATGACAACAAAATTGCCAAATAACCCAATCAGTATATCAAGCAACAATCTCTACTAAAGAAAACCCAACCCTGAAAATTTTTTACATAGGTATGGCTGGTAATACCTTCAAAGAAAGATATACTGGACATAAGTGTTCTTTTAATAACCCTACATATCAAAAAAGATATATTATTACAACAATAACCAATCACCAACAGTAACCTGGAACAAAATCAGAAAAACTAGCACCTGTGGATCCCTTAACTCACCTTGTTACCTTTGCCTATCAGAAAAACTTGAAATAATTAAATTTAGTGATGGGGCAAACTTCTAAACAAAATACAAGAAACATCAATTAACTGTAGGCATAATAGATTACACCTTCTTAGTAATCCACTTATAACCCCTTAGGCTGTAACTATATAAAAAATTAAAAAATTAAAAAAACTTCACTTACCCATCAACTGAAAAAAACTTCACCTACCCATCAACTGATAATTTTGTCAACATAACTATCATCTTATACCTTTTTTATTAATTATTATTTTATTAGTAGTAGCATTATTGTTGCTAGTATAATCATCAGTAGTATTATTTGTAGTAGTATTGTTAGTGGTAGTGTTATTGGTAGTAGTGGTATTATTATTATTATTATTATTATTATTATTATTATTATTATTATTATTATTATTATTATACCCACAACGATTAATACTAATTATCATCTTCTGTATTTTTCTTTACCCTTAAATATCCCCTTATATGTTTATCCATTTATTGATTAATATTTCTATATTTTTAGAATATTTTTTAGAATATTTTTTAGATTATTTTTAGATTATCATTATCAATTATTATTACTATTATTAATATTTTAAACTTAATTATTTGACATTGAATTATTTTTCATTTTTGTACTTTTATCAAGATTATTATTGTTGTTAGTGGTGGCATTATGTCTGCTGTTACTATCATAGTTATTATTATTTGCGGCAGTGAAATTAATAGTATCACTATTATTAATAATATTGATATTGTCATGTTTTACCTTTACCTGACTTTTGCTTCCACTGTCATTGATAATAATGATAATGTCATTATCTATTACTTTATTATTTTATTTCAATTATTATTATTACCATTATTATTATTTTAATAATAATTATTATTATTATTATTATTATTATTATTTTAATAATAATTATTATTATTATTATTATTATTATTATTATTGTTATTATTATTACTGTTTTCATCTTTATTACTATTATCATCATTATAACTACTACTACTATTTGTACTGTTCTATCATTATTTATTAATTTTTCACTATCATTATTACTATTGTTAAGATTACTGGGATTACCACTCTGATTACTGCTGTCGGTAAAACCACTATTATTACTATTTTTATATGATCAGCATTATTGCAACCATTAACCCATATCATAATATCGGCAAACATTATCTTATTATTTAATATTATTACGATTATCACTACCTCCTAGTATTTCTTATATTTCTTAATTATTCTATCTCTTTCCTAAACTATTGTTTTTATAAATTCTTAAATATTATTGACCACCATTATCGTTGTTGCAGTCGCTGTTATTATTATTACTATTTTTATTACTATTATTATTATTATTATTAATAATAATAATAATAATAATAATAATAATAATAATAATAATAATAATAATAATAATAATAATAATAATAATAATAATAATAATAATAATAATAATAATAATAATAATAATAATAATAATAATAATAATAATAATAATAATAATAATAATAATAATAATAATAATAATAATAATAATAATAATAATAATAATAATAATAATAATAATAATAATTAATAACGCCGGCATTTTTTAGTTATTCTTTAGTTATATTTTTAGTACATTTAAATTGAATTAAACTATTATTATTTTTTTTATTATCATTCATTATTATTTTCATTATTTCACCTCAACTATTTTTATTATTACTACTACTAATCCTGTTATACTTAACGAATATATTTATTCGATTTATTAATTTATTCATGGTAAGCTAATAAACTCTAGACACATTATTAAGACAATATAAATCCAGAATTGGCGACACATTTGATCACCGCCCCACCACCACACCAATTACACGCGTCTGATCGGTTTACTCGCACGCACACATACACACATATACACAATATTATAGTTCACTTTAAAAATACATTTGTAAACTCGGCTTGAAAATAAATGTCGGTTTTTTTACACTTGATTCGTGCATGTCTACCTCCCTCTTCCTATTTTATATTTCCTATCTCTTCTCTCTCGATCTGAATCAACAGACGTTCTTTTTCTTCTCCTTCTTTTCCTTTATGTGTCTACCTTCCTATCACTTATCCCTTCATTATAGACCCCTCTTTCCACCTTATTATGTTTTTAATTTACTTATTTATTTATTTATTTATCTATTTATTTGCCCTGTTTGTTTCAAATTTTAGTTTTTTTTGTTTTTTGTTTTTAGATGTGTTAAATTCTTAATTTTTAATTTTTTAAGTTTTTAACGGCCTCAATTTTTGAAATGTTAAATCTCTTTTCTTCTTCTTCTTCTTTTCTTTATCCCTCTATTTCATTCTCTCCAAATATGATCTGAGGTTAAGATCGGATTCTAACTCTGCCTGATGAGATCTCAGTATATAGTAAGTGTTGATCGATAACATCGACATGCCAGTGTCGCAAATTTTGTACATGTCTGTGTAAATAAAATTATCATATATATATATATATATATATATATATATATATATATATATATATATATATTTATAGAGAGAGAGAGAGAGAGAGAAAGAGAGAGACTTCTCTGTCTTCTTTGGTCTGAAGAGGTTGGCTCTCTGTGAAAAGTACACACGAAACATGTATGCACATATGTAACCAATAACGTTTGTATCAATAAAAATGTATACTTAAGAACAGCAGTACTTATTATTGAGCACTTTTTATAAACACTGGAGTTTCAACGGGTTTACATCTACAGAAACTAATACAATACGTGTACCATATATATATATATATATATATATATATATATATATATATATATGTAAAATATTGTTGGCTGGATTTTAAATGTTGGACATAAATAGCATTTAAGTTGATAAATCAAACTTCAGTTGCATAGATGTACCATGTTATTTGCTATCGACTAACGTACTACGTACAATTATTTTGTTTTATATACCAAATCCGATTCGGTAGTTTTGTAATAGGTAGAAATCTTTAAATAGTCACCTTAAAAATCAGGTAAGAGAAATAACTCTTATTCATTTAGTAAGAGTTATCGTTCTTTACTTGCTTTTTCTATTATTGTTCTTAGCCGCGTCTTGCTTCGTTCTTATTAAATCCAAACCAGATTCACTTTTAACTTAAATACTGAACATTACATGAACGCGTGGTCAAAGAAAACAAATATTAAAAAAATCTATGACCTTAAGTAATTTGATTATAGCAACAATACACGACTATAATCCAAGCATATACACACAAACATTTGAACTTGTTTTATTATTTCGATATTTGAAGTAAATTCTTCTTTGAAATGTTACCCCTGTTTTTTTTACAAATGAGTCACCAATTATCGAGGCCATGAACCAACCAATTATACGGGTTTGTTAGATGGATGGATTGTCAGTTGAATGATGAAGAATATTATGAGAGGATTGAAAATATTAAATGGTGAACAAAATTTGATTACTTATGAGGGAAGTTTATGACAAGTATTAGTTGACATTAGATTTAAAGACGACCGTGTTGTAGTCTGCAGAGAAGAAACCCGTGGTTATGTATTCCATAGATGGTAAGTTCTTGGAAAGAGACTTGTAAATAGGAGTGGGACGTAATGGGTGACAATTTCAGATTCATGCGTGTAGTATTTTTCTGTGTTCATTTATACATAAATAACACTAAACAATCAAACATTTTGAAAATTTTGCAAAATTCAGAAGGTGCAGGCCAAAAATAGCCGTTAGGGCTCCACGGGACTCAAAATCCATCATTTTTCGGTGACAAAGTGGTTTCATGCGACATTGCAGGTCCTAAAACATTCTCAAAAGCCCCTTACGTCTACAGTGGCGACCTGCCTTGTTTGGAGTGAACTATGTAAAAAAAAATAGATAGATAGATAGATAGATAGATAGATAGATAGATAGATAGATAGATAGATAGATAGATAGATAGATAGATAGATAGAAATAGAGAGAGAGACAGAGAAAGTGTTTCTGATTCTGATCAGCGTTGAAAAATGGCGATGATAATGCAGATATTTTCTCTTCAGTACGAAACGTGTGCCAAAACTCAGCTGTGCAAATCGTCACGTAATAATTGAATTCAAATAAATGATCGTACGAAGCCAATTGACAGACTAACCAAGTCGACAGGACACCGACGTGTGCTACTTTCCCCCTTTTCAACCCTAAACATAACAATAGACGAGATAGATAGCGACACGTTTTAGAAGACCCACGACGATTGTGTATCCTTTATTTATTTGCGT
Source organism: Sepiola atlantica (assembly GCA_963556195.1). NCBI lineage: Eukaryota > Metazoa > Mollusca > Cephalopoda > Sepiida > Sepiolidae > Sepiola > Sepiola atlantica. The sequence goes on along the minus strand of OY744543.1, from coordinate 62,782,362 downwards.
CCCGGTCAAAAATTCATGTCTGTGCCGGGTTACAGCAATACTCTTCAAAATCGTTACAACTTTATAAAGCTGTGCTAAAATATTTGGGAAGTAATGTGCGTCACATTTGTAGAGAATTGTATCTTAGTATTGCCAACATGAGTGGCAGGCTAGGGGTCATAGTTTAGCTATATGAAAAACGAATAAAACAAGCTTGAAAGCATTGTAAAAAGGTATGAACCCTTTCTCGTTGAAATAGCAGTTTTTTTGAACGAATAGTTTATTATTATAAACTATTCAGGTGTTACGGTACGAAACGGGTACCCAGATTTTTTGTCTGCAAACAGGAAGTCGCGTCATATTAAAGGCACCGCTTTTTTGTCCCCTTCCCAAAAAAGTTCCGGTCAACCGAGAATGTCGCAGAATTGGTATCTTGAAGCACCCCCCCCCCCCCCCCCCGAAAAGCTCATATACCGGGAATGTTGCAGAAGCGGTATTTTGACACACACACACCCGGATTTTCCTGTACTTTCGTTTGTTCTTTTTTGTATTTTATTTATTACTTATTATTATTATTCTCAAAAGGAAAAAAAATCACATTCCGGCGTTCAAAAATATTATTTCGTTGCTCAAAAACATTGTTTCTTTTTAATATATTACTTATTTATTATTATTCTCCAAAGGAAAAAAAATCACATTCCACGTTGCTCAAAATATATCACTTGTTTCTTAAAAAAAAAAAGAAGATTGTTTCATGAAAAAAAGATTCTTTCGTTGCCGATATTTTTTTTTTTTAATTCCGCCCGGTATTTTTGGGGATGGGGACAAAAAAGGCGGTGCCTTTAATATGACGCGACTTCCTGTTTGCAGACGACAAATCTGGCTACCCGTTTCGTACTGTAGCGCCACTATTCATTGTAAACTATACAATGTCTCTGCGTATGTTTTTAAAGAGTTATATTGCTTTCCTATCTAATTGACCAGCGTTTTTATGGTGTGTGAATTCACTGGAAAGAGAGAACCACTCTTCTCTAAATTCCCGCATCAAAATACAAACTATAAGAGAGTGGTTGAATCAACATAGAGTCAGAGGTTGAGAGAGAGATGGGTGACTTGTTCAGTTAATTACAACTTACAGCTAATTACGATAATTATTGGTATTGTGTTACCTGGTACAGCTTGAGTAGGTGTGTTCGTACCAGTCTAGGATACGTCCTCGACGATCAGTCCAACAGAGGTTGAGCCGTTGTGTTTTCTTCTGGTTCTGAGGTGTAGTCTCGTTCAGTTACAAGAGACCTACCCTCCTAGGCTTTACCTTTTCTTTGAGAAGAGGTTAGTTTATTGCTAATCGTCTGGGGCGCCTCTACCGAGGAATACCGACGGGGCTGCTCAGGTATTTTTTCTAGTGCGCTGGCTTTTCAAAACCACACCTGCCCTTGTGTCTAACCTCCTGGAGAGGAGGTAAATAAAATGCTTACTCTGACCAGTTCATAAAATTTTAAATCGACAAATAAAACGTAAACTCGTTACGAAAATGTTTGAACGTCCACTTGCCCCAGACCTTCATAAAAATGTCCATGATAACACGTTTATATAGGGCGTTTTGTTTAGGCTCTGAATAAACAATAAACGGGTTGATGTGTCATAAAACTAACGTACCAAATTCCTGAGTTGCAGAGAAAAAATGTTTTTATTATCGTCTCAACCAATCAAATTAAGATTGATTATGTTATAATTTATTTTAATTTCATTGGTTAAAAATAATTTTTTTAAATAATTTATTTTTATTTGATTGGTTAAAATTATTTTAATTTCCTCAATCAATCAAATGTTATAGACGGAATTAATCTGCTATGATGCATTTGAATATGCGAGGGTTTCTTTTTTAAATAACATACTAGACGACCAGTGGTCCGTTGGGTCACAACCAGTTTGATTTCATTCGAAAATTAATAAGCTGTGATATATCTGTTAAGAAATTCTGGTAATTGTGCAATATGGTTAACAAGAAGAAAAAAGGTGAAAGAAAATAATAGACAACAAGTAAACTGTTACCAAACGCAAAAAAAATCACTTCTTTACTAAACTGTATAATGTTCACGTATGTTTACTGATTGTAATATTTGTTATCAGTGCATTTGTTATCGTCACTTTTACTTAGCCAAAGCAGCGTGGTTTCTGTCATGATTGCCAATATTGCCAGAAATTGCTCACGAATTTCAGGCTTAAGCGTTTATTATTATTATTATTATTATTATTATTATTATTATTATTAAAAGCTTACCCTAACCCAATCGGCAACCACCGTCGAACTTATGCTTACAATTCCACTAACTCCTTATTAAAAAAATATTTTTACTATCTTTTAAGCCTGAATTTCACGAGCAATTCACGACAAAAACTGGTGGTTATGACGGAAACAACGCTGGCTTGGTTAAGTAACAGTGACGATAACAAATGCACAAATAATAAATCTTCCAATCATTGAACACACGTGAAAATTATACAGTTTTCTAGAAAGGTTAGCCAAGAGGTATTTGATATTTATTTGTTTTATTTTTTCGACCCCTTTTTTGTAAACTATACTGCACAATCGCCGAAATTCCTTTTGCATAACTCTTTAAGTGTCCCTTTATTTCTATAGTATCGTTACGGATAATTTAGCAATAAAGAGTTCTATTCTTTTTCTATCTAGTTTACCTGTGTGTGTTATGGTGGCTAAATTCACTGGAAAGAGGGAGCCACTCTTTTCTACATGCCCACAGAAACATTACAAACTATTACAGAGTGGTTGAATCAACATAGAGTGAGAGGGGGGAGGAGATGGATGACTGGTTTAGTTGATTACAATTTACAGCTAATTAGAAGAATAAAAACGAATTTTCTTTTCAAACATAACTTAATCACAAAGCTCCAGCCCCTGTCCCATCGCCGCAATGTTGCTTTCTTGTGCCTGTTTTACAAGTACTTCAATGGATTGTGCTCTGATGAGCTTGCTGCTCTGGTGCCCCCACGGTGTAAATTTACTAGACCAACCCGACAATCTGCCAAATCGCATCCATACACTGTGGAGGCCCCCAGATGCCGAAGAGCTTTTTACTCCAAAAGCTTATTTCCTCGTGCTGCTGGACTCTGAAACTCCCTCCCTGCTCCCTGCTCCCTGCTCCCTGCTTTCCTGACGTTACTGACATGCAGAAATGTAAAACTAATGTAAACAGACATCTCGCTGCGTAGCTCCTTAATTAGGTTGAACCCCCCCCCCTCCAAAAAAAAAGAAAAAAACATTCACCCTTTTTTTCTCAGTAGCCCCTTACGTCTACAGTGGCGGCCTGCCTTGTTTGGGGTGAACTATGTTAAAATGTATGTTAAAAACTAAGTTATTTTAGCATGTATTTTTTGTCATTAAAATATATAGGAAAAAAAGCCATAGGGAAACAAATACTGATGAAGTAAGCTTTAGATTTCTGAAAACAAATGGGCGAGTGGAGCTGGAAAAATTCCCTGACGAATGCGAAACAAATGCCTACCTAAAAAGACCTCGTTCTTTCAGTGTGGTCCAAGGTCAAAATAACAAAACACAATTCAAAGAATACCAATTCATCAATTATGAAGTGTTTTCAGCGATTGTGAGAATCAGTATGAAAAATGTATCCACAATGGCGGTAGGTGATAAGCAAAAAAGTGCATCTACTAAATAACTGTCTGTCTCTGTCTGTCTGTCTGTCTGTCTGTCTGTCTTTGTCTAACTGCTATAGATTGATAAAATACTGCAAAACTGAAAGTTGATGAGAATACCGCTTTCACTGTGACTTGAACCGCAAAACTAAAAACTGCCTAAAACGTTAAAGTTCTTTTAAAGTTTTGTCAGAGTATTGTGAGGAGAAATCTCGACTTAAAGAAAAGCAACCTGTTTCAATTGGCAGAAGACACAAATCGCAAAAACAACTTCATACCCAGAATTTTGGCACACATAAACCGTTAAACACTTTATCTCCAACTTCTTTCTTAACAGCATCAAGTTCAGTAAAATAATAATCCGAACTAATCAATTCTTTTTCTTTTATATTGAACTAAAAAAAACGACTCATTCAAATAACTCAATTTGCTGCCAGGAATGTTTTCATATCACTAGTCATGCAAAACGGCTTGCAAGAGAGATGATAAATGCGCCAACAACGCAGCAATTCAAGGTGAATTTGAACGGGTGCTGGGCTACTGTATCCTCTTCTATGTGAATTGTGTGCATTGTGTGCCTTTCCCTAAATGGCAACTGAAAAATGCGTGTTTTTTGTCTAAATTAATTAAATTGAATTGAAATAAGAGTTATTTGAATAACTCGGTCAGTGTTTGTATCCGTTATTACGGGGACAGTATTCGAATTATCTCATTTTCCCCGATGAATGGCGCAAAACACACGCGTTCCTGTACAAGAGCGTTAACACTTGCGTTCATTACGTTTATTTTTGGTAAATTTAGCATGCAGATAGGCTAGCGCCGAAGTAATGTCATGAGCTATGTAAAATTAAATGAATATTAGGAAAGATGAAAAAAATAAGTGTATCTCCGAACCAAAAGGTTTTATGAGAGAAAAAATGAAGAGCGACACTAAAAATGTAGAACCGAATAGAACGAGAATCAATCTCGGTTTTATGATAATAACTTGACCCTGATGGATGGAAGCGATTGTGAAGTGGATACCAATGCACACTGACGATTCTGCGTTCCAGGTTCCAGTCCTGCTAGTTCCATGTCATCACTTTTACTAGTCAGAATCAAGTTTGATAGGTCAGCTTAAATGCTATGTAGTTCCAACTTTCAAGATCCTACAAGATAACTTTATATGTTAGTGTTGTGGTGGCAACCACTCATTTGCATATACGAATAACGTTACACTATAAATGGCAAGCCTAGGTTGGCCTTAGTGTGTGTTACCTAAATGCCACCGGAAGTGACGCCGAAGAGCGTACATGTCCTCCCACCAAGACTCTCTGCCTCGACACCTTCATTTGTACATACTGTAACTATACCTTTTCTTTAATACACTTATTATTGCATTCTCCTTGTTGTTTGCGTCTTCATTGTATTCCTCACTAATTATTGTTCAACCTTGCAACCACAACAGTTGGCGACGAGATATGAAGCGTCAAATATAACAGTTTGACGAAGAACTATTAAAAAAAAAAAAGTACAATGCAAAGTGTTGACGAGCAAACGGATTTTACACTAAAGAAAAGTTTCAACTTAAGTGAAAAAAAAAACTCGAACGTGGCAAAAGCGACAATTTACGCCGTTTTCTGGGAATCCGACTTGCAAACGAATGTAAAAGTGAATTTTTGTTTTGTCGCTAAACGACAAATCTGTTTTGTATTACTAAAGGACCAACTTGCAAACGAAAAGCGGATTTTGTTCTGTCGCAAAAACGACAGGTCAGACTCGTATTACGAAAAGCAAGGAAGTAACCTACGAAAAAAAAAGTTCACCAGTGGATTCTAATTACTGCTCCCCGTTAGCAAAACAACAACTAAAGGAATCTTTTAATTAATAATTTGTTTGGCGGCGGTACTAAAAGGAAATACCATAGCTAGAAATTAAAGCTCAAGGAAAGGATTTTTTTTAAAGTTGTCACTGGATAACGGATAATACTGTAAAACGTCACATAAAAAATAAAAAAAATGGAAGACTTATCAAAAATGTTCATGCAATTTTTACAGGCACAAGCTGACCGCGAGGAAAGACAAAATCAGGCACAAGCTGACCGCGAGGAAAGACAAAATCAGGCACAAGCTGACCGCGAGGAAAGACAAAATGAACGTTTAGAAAAAAGCGAGGAAAGACAAAATGAACGTTTTGCTAAAACACTGGAACTACTAAAGAGTAATCGAGAAAATGTCGACAGTGTTAATTTCTCCCATACAACTATCTTTAATAGTATGGACACATTTAATTATGTGCCGGAGGAAGGAAAGACTTTTGAAGCATACTATACAAGATACGAGGATGTCTTTCAACTGGACTGCAAAAATTGGTCAAATAGCCAGAAAGTGAGCCTCTTACTCAGGAAATTGGGTACATCAGAACACAGCAAATTCATAGATTACATATTACCTAAAAAAAACTGCGGAATTAGAGTTCATGGAAGCTGTGAAATTACTAAAAGAATTATTTAATCCAAATGTATCTCTTTTTCATAAAAGATGGCTGTGCATGAATCTAAGAAAGATGGACAACCAAGATTATTTGACATACGCATCAGTTGTCAATAAAAACTGCGATAATTTTAAGCTTGCGGAACTAACGGTAGAAGATTTTAAATGTCTAATCTTCGCACAAGGGTTAGTTTCCACGAAAAATACAGAAATACGCAGACGAGTGTTGTCTAAGCTGGAATCTGAGCAAGATTTAACCCTCCAGAAACTAGCAGAGGACTGTGAAAGGGCCATTACACTAAAAAAGGATTCAAAAAATATAGAAGAATCCGGAGTGGCATATGTAAGAAAAGTTAGAAAACCATACACACCAACCAAGAACTTTACAAAGAAAAGCAATCGAAATGGAACGGGATATTACAATCCTAATAACCATAAATATAGGACAGAATATAACAAGCCTCTTCCTAGATATAACTGTAAGAGATGTGCAGAAAAGCATTGGGAATCAGATTGTCCTTATAAGAAGAAAAAATGCTACATTTGTAAGAAGGTGGGACACAAAAGCGATTGCTGCAGATATAAAGATTACACCAGAAAGAGAGTACAGCAAACAAAATCAAATACAAAATTAGACAAAGATCGGCGAAAATACGTAAAAGTGGAAATATTTAAAACACCAATAAAGTTACAACTTGACTCCGGCTCCGATATTTCTATTATAAACCTGAATACATGGAAAAAGTTGGGTAAAAAAACAACCATGATGAAAACGAGTAAATCAGCCCGGGCGGTAACTGGTGGTGGTATAAAATTTGAAGGAGAAGTTGTCCTTCCGATAAAATTAAAAGGGATTACGAAGAAATTAAAAATATTCGTACTGAAAAATAGTGAAAATCTGTTTGGAATAGATTTAATTGAGAAATTTGGACTATGGGATAAGCCAATCAATACATTCTGTAAAAAAGTAGAATGTTCTTCTCCGACAACAGTAAATATAAAAGACGATTTAAAAGAATTATTTCCTGAAGCATTCACGACTAACTTAGGTCGCTGTAATAAATTCAAGGCCTCGTTTGAACTTAAAGAAAACGCCAGCCCAATTTTTAGAAAAAAAGCGAAACGTTCCGTTCGCGGGGTTGGAAAAGATTAATAAAGAATTAGATAGATTGGAACAGACAGGAATTCTATCAAAAATAGAACACAGCGAGTGGGCAGCCCCCACCGTATACATAAAGAAAAAGAATGACGAAGTTAGAGTGTGCGCAGATTTTTCGACCGGGGTCAACTCCCTATTAAAAGATCACCATTACCCTCTACCAAGCCCAGAGGAAATATTCACGAAGTTTAATGGTGGTAATATCTTCTCCAAGATAGACTTGAGCGATGCATATTTGCAAATACCGGTCGAGGAAAATTGCTCAAAAATACTATGCATAAATACGCATAAGGGATTATTCAAATACAACCGATTGCCTTTTGGCATCAAAGTAGCGCCTGCCATTTTTCAGCAAGCGATGGACACCATGCTAAGTGGTATTGAGTGCGCATGTGCATACCTGGACGACATTGTTGTCAGGAGCAAATCCCTACAAGAACATAAGGAACATTTGAAACAAGTATTTACTCGAATACAAGAATTCGGCTTTTAAGTAAAAGTAAGTAAATGTGACTTTTGTATGAGCGAGATTAAGTATCTTGGACACATAATAAACAAACATGGACGACGTCCAGACCCAGACAGATCTGCGGCAATAAAAAATATGCCAGCACCTGATAACGTAACAACCTTGCAGAGTTTCTTAGGACTCGCAAATTATTATCAATCTTTTATTGAAGGAATGCATAACTTGCGAGCCCCCTTAAATAATCTGCTTAAAAATGATACACCTTGGAACTGGACGCAAGAATGTCAAACCGCTTTTGACAAAATAAAGAGCGCACTAACATCCGAATTATTTTTAACGCATTTTGACACAAAATTAAAAATAGTCGTCGCTAGTGACGCTAGTTCCTACGGCTTAGGAGCATGCATTCAACATATTATGCCAGATGGGTCTAGAAAACCAATAGCGCACGCTTCGAGAACGCTGATACCAGCCGAGAGGGCATATTCACAAATCGAAAAAGAAGCATTGAGCATAATCTTTTCCGTGACTAAATTTCACCGATATTTATATGGTAGACAATTCTTACCTGAAACCGACCATAAACCGTTAGTCACGATCTATGGATCAAAAAAAGGATTGCCGGTATACACCGCAAATAGATTGCTACGCTGGGGTACAATCTTACTTAATTACGATTTCCAGCTACAACATCTAGCATAAAAAAAGATTTGCCATGCGAATGGACTGTCAAGACTGATACCACAGAAACACAATCTGGAAGAATCAGTCATTGCAGCAATTCGGACAAATGTTGAAGTAAAAAATATGGTAGCAAACATCATTAAAGAACTACCCGTAACTTTGTCGGACATTAAAAGGGAAGCCGAGAAAGACGAATACATAAAGGACATAAAAGAGAAAATTATAACGGACACAAAGGTGCAGGAAGTTTTCTCCATATGTAACGATGTGTTACTGTACAGTGAGAGAGTGGTAATACCCAAAACATTGCAGAATAGGATGTTAAGAGATTTCCATACGGGACATCCGGGGATAAATCGAATGAAGTCGTTAATGAGAAGCTACGTGTACTGGCGTAACATGGACACTGACATAGCAGCAACAATAAACAAATGTAAAGGATGCCAGTTAGCAGCAAAATCCCCACCTATAGTACACAAACCTTGGCCGAAAACCGACCAACCATGGTCGAGAATCCACATGGACTTCGCTGGTCCAGTAGGAGAAAACTATTATTTAATTGTAGTGGATAGTTACACAAAATGGCCGGAGGTAATGCGTTGCAGGAATCCAATAACGAACAACTCAATAGGGTTCCTACACGAGTTGTTTGCAAGATTCGGTGTACCAGACACACTGGTCACTGACAACGGAACGCAGTTCACATCCGCAGAGTTTAAGGAATTTTGCGACACGTTCCGAGTGAAGCACATCACGACTCCGCCGTATCATCCAAGGTCGAACGGCCTTGCGGAAAGGTTCGTGGACACGCTAAAACGAGCGTTAAAGAAATCCATTGGAACACCAACAGAAAAAGCTTTGCAACAATTCTTGCAAGTTATAGGATCACACCACATCCTAGTACACCATCAAACATATCACCAGCTGATTTAATGTTTGCCAGAAAGGTAAAATCAGCGTTTGATAAACTGTTGCCAAGACAGGCAATTATCCGAAACGCTACACACACGAGAAGAAAGAAATATAACTCGAGAGATCGAGTATATTTTAAGTGCTACAAGAATAACACATCTTACTGGGAATGTGGAGTAGTGGATAAACACATTGGTGATTGTACATATATGATTAAAGGTCCACAGAGTATACATAAAAGGCACCTAAATCAGATAAAAAACGTCATATCCAAGATGATGATTATACGACAACAGTCGAAGAGGAGGAAACCATAGATGTCATATACGAATCCTTTAATTTGGAACCGCCTCAATATACACCTGAACCCCGAAGATCAGGTAAGAAAAGAAAATTTAATGAACCATTGATGGTAAACCCAAAAAGAAAAAGATTTTGAAATCTGTGTGACTTCAAATCTTGGGAGGGGGGGGGTGTTGTGGTGGCAACCACTCATTTGCATATACGAATAACGTTACACTATAAATGGCAAGCCTAGGTTGGCCTTAGTGTGTGTTACCTAAATGCCACCGGAAGTGACGCCGAAGAGCGTACATGTCCTCCCACCAAGACTCTCTGCCTCGACACCTTCATTTGTACATACTGTAACTATACCTTTTCTTTAATACACTTATTATTGCATTCTCCTTGTTGTTTGCGTCTTCATTGTATTCCTCACTAATTATTGTTCAACCTTGCAACCACAACAGTTAGATAGGAAAGCAAACGTTTTAAAGGAGCACAAATGGGGCAATGGATATCGCTGTGAACTATTGAATTGCCTAAACGGAATTCGAATCAAATAAGGTGTATCAAATTAACATGGAAGAGAAAAGCATGAACACCCTTCTTGAACTATGTATAAAACAAGCAACTTGTGTTCAATAAATCTGTTCCTATAAATACTGTATTGCGCTATTAAATAATCATACAATGTTTGGTAGGTTGTAAAAAAAAGTCAAAAATTTTTAATAACTTTTTAATAACATTTTGAACAACAAAAAAATAAGGAAAATAAATGACATATGACAAAATTGCCCCCAGGCTATCAAGTTTGGAGTGATTGTTTCCGTAATAGCCGGCTTTATTTGCAAGACAATAAATTTGTTCTTTTATGAAACGATTATTTTATTTGTACAATTTGAATTATTTTATTTGTACAATTTGAATTATTTTATTTGTACAATTTGAATTATTTTATTTGTACAATTTGAATTATTTTATTTGTACAATTTGAATTATTTTATTTGTACAATTTGAATTATTTTATTTAAAACCTGCTGAGGGTTTAGTTTGGTTGTTTTCTTTTACGGCATATCAACCATTTTAGGGTCATTTAATGCTTTAAGTTCTTAATATCTTCAAATGTGTAAAGATTAATTAATTTTCTGTGCACGAACTTTGTAAATAAATAGTCCGTAAATGATAAATTATATTTAACTTGTGTATGGGATCCTGGCCGGTACTCGTAATCCAGGTTTGGTTTGAGCTGGGAGTAATGCTAACTGAAGCTTTACTCCACATTCCCAAAACCTAAAAAAATCCGTGCCTTAGCATCGGATATTGTTTAGTCATATACCGGACCAGGTTCGGATTGAGAGGGTTTAAGTAGTTGATAGGGTTGGGAAGAGAGGTAGGTAGTAGATTTATTTAAATAAAAAGGAAGAAACTGTTGCAAGAGATTGATTTTGGGTTGGTGGGCGAACATATTGCCAAAGGGTGTTCGAAAGAGAGTGTCTAATTGTGACCGGGGATCATCGCTGAAAGGCTTTAGGAACATTCTGTATAAAAGTAGACTTAAGACGAACAAACATGTGGGCACAAAATCGAGTATTAACCCATCCGATATAATTAAAGAACTTATAAACAAATTTTTTTGTTGGGGGGGGGGTTAAATTTAAGCATTAATCCATATTATATGTGTACCATATTTGTGTATTTCACTGTTGGTCATTTATAGGTGCCCAGAATACTGCAGAATAATTATAACGTATTCTTGGGGGACCGGATTTTTCACAGTGTAAAATTGTTAAAAATATTATGGTCGCTGTTTCTGCTACTACTAATACTACTACCACTACTACTACTACTACTACTACTATTACGTTCGAACTGTCCCTAGTACTCCTACAATTATTGGTATTACGGTGGTTTTCATGTCCCATAGTTCCTTTAGCTTTCTGGCAGGTTCTATGCATTTCCTCAGTTTTTTCTACCTTCTTCAGCTTCACCTAGTGAACTGCTGCGACGGCGAAATATACTATTTTTCAATTTTTTTTGTCTCTTTCTTGTTGACTACTATTGTGTCCGGTTTTCTTGCTCGGGTGAGTTTCTTCGATTGTATGCCCATGTCCTAGAATGATTTTACGCGTTCCGTTTTCAAGTGCGAGCCCTAATTTGTACTTGTACAATTTGCCTGTGTGTTCAAAGTGAAGTCGTTTGCACAGTTCCCAGTGGACTACATTCTCAACCGAGTCATCTCTATTTTTATATATTTTGGGGCTAGCTTACTGTATTCATTTATGGTGTGGTTTAGCGTTTCGTCTTATTTTTCACAGTGTCTATAGTTTTTGTTATTGGGGCTGTTGCTTATCTTAGCTTTTCATGTAGCTTGTTCGGCTGTCAGTAGCGATTCTGTTTCCTTTTCTAGGTATCCTTTACGTCGCCATGCTATGTTTTTAAGGAACACTTATAGGCTCCGAAACTATTCGCTAAAATTTCTTTACGTTTGGCATAAAGAACATTAAGTATTCTAGATGTAATACAATTAAAAATACTAATTACGAGGCTTAAATAAAGCGTCAACAGCAATCTACATTAAATGGACTAAAAGTCGATCTATGTGCAGCTTTTTGATAGTTTATTTGAATAAATTTAAATAAATAGAATTTTCATCGCGAATTCTAATAGAAAAAAAATACGTAAAACAAGAAATAACTGTGTTTGTTCAGTGTACCACTACGGGGAAAATATTTGAGAACTATGAATATATAATATCGACTCTTTATTGAAATCTGTGCTGTTACTGACTTTTAACAATTGTTTACACCACAAAATATATGAAACAAAACAGACTTTGTTATGGCGTTTACGATGAAGCGGGTATGAAGATGACATATATAGGGTCCTCTTTTTTAAATGTATATTATCTCTTGCCACATTGCTTCTTTGAATTCCCCCTTTATCTAGCTTTATATGTTTCTATAGCGGTCAAAAACCGAACGTGTTGACCGACTGTATCACAAAGAAATAGTTCCTCTTTTTGTCATTTGTCTCAAATTTTAAATCGAACTTATGTTTACCTTTGTCCTCGAGGAGATGCAAGTACTTACTTACTCTTGTACAAATTTTTGTCTATAATAAATTATTTTAATATAATTTTATTTTAAATGTCGACAACTAAACCGGCTTCACTTTATTATATATAATAAAGTGAAACTATCTCTCGACTTTTGTCATCGCTAGCTTTCGCACTAAAAATCAATATTAGATCCTGAAAAGCCAGCCAATTACGGCAAATATCAGTCTATGTTATTTAAAATTAAAAATGTTAAATTCCAATCAATTTCATCAATTACATATTATATCTTACAACGACACTTCATTTAGTAGTAGAAAATTCCAGACATAAACCCTAATTTTGAATCGCTAATAAGCTATGTTTATCAGCCAATGAAATTGCTGCGTTTATTACAAATATTCGAAAATGTAAATGGCGTTCGACATCTGTTCGCTCCGTAACGTGTTTTAACAATAAATTACAAACAACAATTTCCTTTGTACATTTGCAAAGAAAATTAATTAAAAGAAATTCATTTTTGTTTTTTTTTGTTTTTGAAGGGCAGTGGAGTGTAGCAACCAGAGTCGGCTTAAAATCCATCCACTATTTAAATATAAACTGTAGATAAAACAAAAAATGTTAACTTATTCAGTAATAAAATGAAAGACAGTAGCTTACGTAATATGAAGAAAACATTAATTTGAATCACTTTCTTTTTATCTTAAGTTGTTGACGTTTATTTAACCTGAACTGACTTTTGTAAATTACAGAATTAGTTAAATAACTTTATTTTTAAAACGGTCTGGGGCGTGTACCCATCAGTGTCGACTTAAAACCCACCCTTCTTAATGCATCACAAATGCCAAGCAGAATTTTGGTTCCCTGATAGCTAGAAAAATGCCTCTGTGTAACCCTAACCCTAACCCTAACTCTGATAGCTAGAAAAATGCCTCTATGTAACCCTAACACTAACCCTGTTAGCTAGATAATTGCCTCTGTGCCACCCTAACCCTAACCCTGATATCTAGAAAATTGCCTCTGTGTAACCCTAACCCTAACCCTGATAGCTAGAAAATTGCCTTTGTGTAACCCTAACCCTAACTCTGATAGCTAGAAAATTGCCTCTATGTTACCAGTTTTCAAGAACTCTTGTGAAATGACTGATCCGCACACTTATCGCCCTAAAATCTTTGAATCATTCATAAATCTAACGATAGCTCACCACTGAGAAAATACTAAACTTCTCTATGACCAACGGTATAGGTTTAGGCAATCCTGTTCCATTACGGACATCCGAACAGTTATCTCTGAATGTATATATCATACACTGAATAAGTTATGTGAAGCTTGGGCGGTAGCTCTTTATAGCTCCAAGGCCTTTAACAAGGTCTGGCATCTCGGGAAAACCAACTCGTACGGTATTACTGGACGAATATTCAATATAATCAAATATTTCTAAGCTAAAAGAAAGCCCCAGGTCGACCTCCCCGATGCAATCGCGTCTGAGATGTGTATATTTGCTGATAATACCACGCTCTATTCTCGGATGGGGGGGGGGCAAATCGAATGCCCACACAAGCAAGGCAATGGCTGAATGATTGGAAAATGATCTTCAATCTGTAGTAAGATATGGCCATCAATGGATGACCACACTTAATGCCACGAAGACAAAACAACTTTCCTTTAACAACTATAAGAAAACTTTCCTCTTGAAACTCGATTGTCATGGTTGATAGCATTCTTCGCGAGAATCCAATGTTTACATCGATCGGCCTGACATTCTTAAGCAACATGAATTGGAATAAGTACAGAGAAAATGCGGCCAAGTCTATCGCAAACGAGGTAGGCTCCCTCTATCGGGCTAGAAAATTTATCACACTTACCGGTATCCTGTATCGCTATTAAGCTCCCATTCGTTCGTGCATGGAATTTGCCACATCTGGACTAGTGCACGAACCACTAGTCTCTTCCTCTTAGATAGGTTTTTAAAAATTGCTAACCTAATAGGCTCCGCATTGTCTGCCAAGCTTCAGCTCTTGTCACATCACAACAGTGTCGCATCCATGTGCTTGTTTTACATATACTTTTACTTAATGTGCTCCGATGAACTTAAATAACCCCGACGCACCTGGCTAGAAGCAAAATCCCACCTCTTCACTGTAGAGGTTATTAGATGCTGGAAGATTTCCTACTCTCTTAGCTTCTTTCCTCGAACCGCTTGCCTTTGGAATTTTCTTATTCTGCACCCTGTTTTCCCAACCGTACCGACATGCAGAAATTTAAATGTAATGTGAACAAACATATTCCTTCTGAACTCCCCACCCAGTTTGCCCATTTTGAATATGGTCCCTATCAAAGTATCCCTATACGCTTAAATGGAAGTATGCTTTGTTTGGGGCGAACAATATGAAGAATGTGCAACAGCCAACAAAACGGGAATTTTAAGAAGCATAGTTTTGAAAACGTAGAAACGTACGTGAATGTTAGCAGACAACAGCGTGAGGATACAGCTTGTTACAGAGAAAAGTCTTCCTTGGCCGACTTGAACCATCAACCTTTCCGTTAACAGCTAGACTCGCGAACCGCTTCTACCACAGATTTATTTATCATTAAGAAACGCGTTTCTCTTTTAAAAGTTTTTTTTTTAATGAAGCATAGATATATTCCATGAAAAATGCCAGCATACTGATATCATATGCCCTTAATAGAGTTAAGATGAAAATTCATATACACTAAATGTACAAAAGCAAGGAAATTCCCAAATTTTTACACTTATAGAACCTATCAAATAAAAATGTTGTGCAAAGTTTTAACTAATTTGGTTTATTGGTTTTTTGAGTTATGATTGATCAAATAAATGAGATTTCCAGCATAGGCCATTCGTGAGGTCTATTAAGGGATAGAGCGCACTCGCGCCTCACTTGATTTAGTTTCGTGGAATCAAGCTGACCTACGCAGCTTTTCTCGCTTGAAGGGATAACACAATACGAGTAAAAATATTTATATGTAACAAAACTCTTTGTAATAAAGTATCATTTCTAGTCTATGAGAAATAGATTGTAGTGATACGTTCTTCCAACTGAAAGATAGGGAAAATAGGAAACTGTAAATCGACACAAAGCTACTGAATTGTAATAGTGTCAACTGTCTAATAATACTTGAAACAGATGGAAGACATACACGCTATTGTCAAATATAGATGATAAACAATAAACTCAGCACACTATGATACCTGATACAAGCAACTGGCAAATAATAGCATTTACTTTAACATAAAAAATAAGGAACTAACTGACCGGCTGTAAAACAGGTTGAACATACATTTTTTTGTGTTAAATATTTCCGCAAAAAACCCAGTGTTTGGAAAATCGACAATAATCTTAGCAAATGGTAGAATTTATTATATTGTTTCATGAAATTGTATTTTAACATGTGTAAACAAGAACTGTGTCCGAACGTTTACTTAAAAAGTAGATGTAACGTTAGAAAGTCGATGCAACATAAATAAAGTAACGTACAAAAGTGAAGGTAAGATAAAAAGTTAAAAGTCGCAATAAATGATGATATATATATTTAATTAAAAAGTAAATAAATTACATAACATTATTTGGTGTTCAAAATTCTTCAATTTTATTATTATTATTGTTATTATTATTATTATTATTATTATTATTATTATTATTATTATTGTTATTATTATTATTTGTACTCACTAACAGGTCTCACACAAGTCATCGTGAGTGATTGCTAACTGATAATAACCGGTGGTGTTCCCTGGAGGCTGAGTGACAACACTTATGTATATGCTGCTTTCCGTTGCAGATTGTTGCTAATGTAAGATAATGAAGAGTGGCAAAATTGAATCGTGGACGAGCCCATTGTGGGTGGGACGTCGAGAAAGAAAGAAAGCGACTTGATAACTGTTAAAAAGGAGAAGGTTCGGCAGTGCACGCGAGACTTGAAAGGCGGCGGTTTCAGAAACGCGAAAAGCCGGAGCGCTTGATGATCGGAGTATCGAAGTACCGGAAGAATGGGAGTTTACCGATGTTTATGGCACCGATGAACTTAAGCCCGTCTTGCTGTTAGGCGTTCGTGTCCGCTGACTAAAAATGCGACTGATAAGCAAGTTGGTACCGTGAAGGAATCCCCTGACTTGTATTCCATCAAAGAGACAATTGGAAGTGCTTCTGGAACAATTGCTTCAGTTCACGCTCGGATAGACAATGCCGAGCAAATTGCTTTCCAATCGGATGTATATATGAACGAGTTCCTAGCGGAACCCAAGTCTGTGACCTCAGCAAGAAAAAAGACTTTCATGAGACAAAAGTATGTCAAAAGATTTTTTTGGATATGTGTGTGCGTAGTCGGCGTAAACGATCCGGTTATGGGAAATAAAGGAAACAAAAGTTTCTCCATATACGTCTGTACTTTGTCATTCATGTTGGATCTTACCGGGAACCCGGAAAGAACGGGTAATGCAACACTAGTAAATACAAGTTAGTGTTGATTTTCTTAATGAACATCTTCCTGGTCGGTCTTTCCATCCTCCTTGAATGTTCATGTCCATTTTGTATTATATAGGTACGTGCAAAATCAATGGCCGATTCCCAAAATGAAAAAACATTTTGACCCCCCCCCCTTTACTTAAAAATACACTAAAATTCAGGAAATCAACCAATTTTACTGGAATTTTCAATATTTGTTAATCAACAATCACGGAATATAATGAAACCATTTTTTTTTTAAATCTTAGTGAAAATGTATTATTTTTTAAAAAGAAAATACACCTTTACTAAAGTTATATTTTTATATATTAATAATAAAAAATGCATGATTTTTTAACTGTTGCTTATGTAAATAAAGGATCGTAGATGTTAACAATTAAATTTTTTTTCAAAATATTTCGTATATATTACGAAAAAGGCCAGTAAATACCGTGTTAATAAAATCACTATAACTCGATGAAAAATTAATTTTTTGAATTAGCGATATTATTATTGAATAAAGCATTGTTTAATCAATATTTTCACCAAAAAAATGATATAATTGCAAAAAATATTTCATGTGATTTTAATGATTAGAGTTTTTGGAAAAATAAAAAATGCGACATAATTATATTTCTCTTTCATAGATGAACGTGGCATCATCAGCGCAAGAAATTTTTTTTATAATCTTGAAAATAAACCAAAAATTGACAAATTTGAGATCCAGGAACTTAACGAAAAAAAGAATTTAAAAAATTGAATAATTTCTACTAACGATGAACTTTCATTAGTATGGTAGCCCCGTTCTGTAATAACCAGGTGGGATTAGCCTTCCGACAATCACTCACTTTTACAGCGCAATTTTTTTTTTTTTAGAGATTCAACAATTTCGTTCATTTCACAATTCATCGTCAATTATTTGGAAAGATTTGTATTTGTTTTGTCTTTTTTTCATTAATAAATATTTAAGTTAAAAACAATTATTTATTAATAAATAAAGAGAATTCAAACATGACATTTTCTTTCAAAATTGAATTCTGTTAATCAATAAATAACTGTTTTTTTTTCAATGAATAAATTGTCAGTGTAGTCATTGACTTTACTTTACTTTTTCACACTTAAAATAAAAAATAAAAACACTTTATTTTTAAAAGAATCAATGTAATTTATCGGTACGACACGTTAAGAATAAATCGAGTAACTAAAGTTTTAAATCATGTAAAAAAATTGATAAAATTGACACAGTTCGTAACGTAAAAATATTTTTAACATTTAAAAAATAGTTTTATTTCAAATTCTTAGAAAAAACATTGGTAAACAGACGTCATCAATAATTTCAGAGTATTACTAAATTAAAAACTGAACCTTCTCAGTTAAAAATAATTGCGTACACTCACAAATAATTAAATAAGCATTTCCTTTTTTATTATAACAAAATAAGGGTACTTAAATTTGTTTATAACCTTAAAAAGAATAAAGAAATTAATGGATAATAATTTTTCAACTTCTATAAACTATTATTACATTTTTATATATAAAGTTTTTAACTGATAAATTATGACATTTTTTGTCTTCCATATATTTTGCATAGCAATGGTCAATTTGTAAACAACGTCCTTTTCCGATGAAGTTATGGCGGATTTTACTCATTTATCACATTTTAAGGGATAATTTTGCTAATTTTTAGTCAAACGTGGGATTTTTTTTTTTAATTCAGTGTCTTATGACTTTAATTTAATAATTATCTTTGAAATAGTTCCCAAAAACTTATATTTATCTTTTAAGGGATTTTTACAAGTAATTTTTTCAAAGTTCAAAATTCATTGAATTTTTGGGGGTTTTGACCGTCGTAATTACATATTTTATTATAATTTATTTTTCACGCGTAAATATGCAGTTTTTTTCGTTTAGAGATTAAGTTTAGGCTTTTATCTTTCAAACACAATCAAAGTTTACACGGAAACTAATTAAATAATTAATGATAAGCGCTTTTTAATAAGCATAGTCCGTACAAGAAGGCGCCAATTTTGCACGTACCTAGTATTATATCAGCCTAGGCTGGTGCCACCACATATCTGTATGTGTTTTTAGCGGTGGGGTGGTGTCAATTTATTTATTTTTAATTTGTATTATTATTATTATTATTATTTTATTATTATTATTATTATTATTATTATTATTATTATTATTATTATAATATCATTATTATTATTATTATTATTATTATTATAATTATCACTTATCATTATCATTATCATTATCATTATTATTATTATTATTATTATCATTATCATTATTATTATTATTATTATTATCATTATCATTATCATTATTATTATTATTATTATCATTATCATTATCATTATCATTATTATTATCATCATTATCATTATCATTATCATTATCATTATTATCATTATCATTATTATTATTATCATTATTATTATTATTATTATTATTATTACTACTCTTATTCTTATTCTTATTCTTATTCTTATTCTTATTCTTATTCTTATTCTTATTCTTATTCTTATTCTTATTCTCATTCGTATTCTTCTCAATAATATGCTATTTTCCTGTGCATATTGTTGCTAGCAAGTGTTGATTTTACAAATGAACACCTGATTGTGGCAATTATTTGTTGACGTACGCTACCCCCAAAGAAGATATCATGCCGGGGGAGGGGGAGGGTGAAGGTCTCGTGACAGCAGAACAAATACGACACTACCTCCCCCCCCCCATCAAAAAGGAGGAAGTAATGTTTGAAAAGCTGGTATAATGACAACTGAACAAATACTACACTTTCCGTCCTCAAAAATGGGGGTAATGCCTGGGACGTTGATATCATGACACCAGAACAGACTACACCCTCTCCAAATTAAGTATTGAAAGATCCGCATTAGTCTGAAATAGTATTGTAAACTAGGTATTTAATTGCTTCCCACCGCAGCAATGTGTGACACAAGGTCGGAAGGTGGGAGGAGAACCAAGCCAGCTCCCCTAGAGGAGGAGCACTCTGGCCTAGCAAAAATAGCCTCGCAGCCCCGTCGGCATTCTCCGGTCAGGGCGCTTCAGGCAGTAAGAAATAAACTTACTCTTCCCCAAAGAGGGGAGGCAAGGCCTGGAAAGGGTTCACCTCTTAGGACAACCCAGGGCAGTATACCTCAGCTCGGCAAATAAAAGGCCACCGAAATGGCTCAGTTCCTACCGGACTGATTGTCAAGAACGAATCCTCGATTGGTATTACCCCATCCCGAAGTCCTCTATCAACCGAAGTTAATGAAAGACTCAACGGGTTGGGGCGGTTTAAAGATAATACATTAATCAAGGGAGGCGTTATCCCTTAATAGACTACAAAACCGGCCTATGCTAGAAATCTCATTTCTTTGATCAATCATAACTCAAAAATCAATAAACCAAATTAGTTAAAACTTTGCACAAAATGTTTTTTGATAGGTTCTATAAGTGTGTAGAATTTCAGCATCATTAGTCAGGCATGATTTTGTGTTATCCGTGTGTACGTACGTACGTACGTATATGCCACCCTGTATCTCATCAACTATTTGATGGATTCAGCTGATTTTTGGCAGAGATAGAGGTTCTAGGGTCTAGTTGATGGCATTTTAGTTTCAGTTTACCATATACCTTAGTTTTTCAGAAAATTCCAAAAAACCTTTAAAATGACCATTGTATTGAGGCATAGCCTTTACAAAAGTAGTGACATTCCATGAAAAATGCCAGTATACTGAAATCATATGCCCTTAATGAAAATTCATATACACTAAATGTACAAAAGCAAGGAAATTCCCAAATTTTTACCCTTTTATTGTCATTAAGGGTATGCGAGCACAACAGGGCTATGTATTTAACTGGTAGGAATTTTTCTTCAGCGCACCTCACACACTTCATCCACTCATGCATAGAGATTTATACTGTAGTGATGTGATAATGAAATGGTTTGGTTGTTATGTAGTCATACCCTTAATGACAATAAAAGTGTAACAATTTTGGAATTTCCTTGCTTTTGTACATTTAGTGTATATGAAGTTTCATCTTAACCCTATTAAGGGCATATGATTTCAGTATACTGGCATTTATCATGGAATGTAAGTAACTTTATTAGTAATAGAATATGATTATTATTGCTGGTGTAGTAGTAGTAGTAGTAGTAGTAGTAGTAGTAGTAGTAGTAGTAGTAGTAGTAAAATAGAAAGAAAGTCAGAAATAGAAAAAATAGGCACATAAATGAAAATATTGTTCTTGGGTTGGAAATCTTTTTAGTTGTATGGCGTGGACGAAATTGTTGCCAGATTTTCTCTATCGCATTTTTTTGTAGTTTATAATAAATTACCATTGGGACAACGGCTTATTAGCCGAAACCAAAATGAAGTCAAATGGATTTTTGTAAATGTCCGCCGGGCCACATTATCTGAATTGCGGTTAATGTTAATTTAATATTGTTCTCCGTATTTTTATTTTTTTAAATCAATACAACACAAATGTTACATATTATTTAGGGGGCGTAAATGTATTTCCGTTTCTAACAAGTAAACACAATATGTACTTGTGATCAGATTTCTCATCGCGATGGTAACGTTTTACATAAGCAATTGGCAGATGTGGAGCACACTGCAACGGGGTAGATTCCATGCTTGCTACAACATGGTCATTTTTTAATCCAATGTCAATAAACACTCGACATATATCATCAAACGTTATTAATTTCTATTTATTGTTTTCAATCCTCTCATAATCTTAATCATCATTCAACTTATAATATCATTAACTCTCATCCTCAAGTGGCCTTTAGCCTTGATAAGTGGTGACTCGTTAGTAAAGGTGAAAAAAAAAGAATTAGTTGAAAAATGACATTTACAAACAATGTTGGGTACTTCTGCAGTTTACGGACCGTGTTGAAATATAACGTTATTATTTAGAAATCCATTCTTAACATGGGGAGGGGAGCTTTGATTAACTATTCTGTATTTTCACTTAAGAATTTAATAAACAAAAGATACCGTAAAAATTGTAGTTTAACTTAGAAAATCCTATCTATCTTACGGTCCGTAAACTGCAGAAGTACCCAATTTTGTCACAAACCGAACGAGGAATTTAAATTCAGTTTTTTACTTAGTATGGGTCACCACTTATCAAGGCCAAGATCTACTCGAGGACAAATGGTTAATTAGACGGAATGGTTATCAGCCGAGAGACGAGAAACGTTAAGAGACTAGTAACATTTATCAAAGGTATGAACTGCGTTTGCTTTTATATGAGGCGGTTTCTGACAAGCATTCACGTTGACGTTGAATGTGAAGACGACCAAGTTTTAATCAACAGGGAAGCAGTCATGTGGCAATGTGTTCCACGGGCGGGAAGCCTTGGAAAGAAAAAGGCAATGTGTTCCACGGGCGGGAAGCCTTGGAAAGAAAAAGGCAATGTGTTCCACGGGCGGGAAGCCTTGGAAAGAAAAAGGCAATGTGTTCCACGGGCGGGAAGCCTTGGAAAGAAAAAGGCAATGTGTTCCACGGGCGGGAAGCCTTGGAAAGAAAAAGGCAATGTGTTCCACGGGCGGGAAGCCTTGGAAAGAAAAAGGCAATGTGTTCCACGGGCGGGAAGCCTTGGAAAGAAAAAGGCAATGTGTTCCACGGGCGGGAAGCCTTGGAAAGAAAAAGGCAATGTGTTCCACGGGCGGGAAGCCTTGGAAAGAAGTTTTGCCCATAGAAACTTTTCTTGGCGCTATGCATTTGGAGAAAGAAAGGAAAATTACTTTCAGTTGTCGTAGAGTGCTGAGTTCTTGCTTTAAATATCTTATGAAGAGGAACCAGAGATTGGGGCTCAGTCGAGCACCTTCCATAGAAACAACGATAGAGAAGAGAGAAACTAGCAACGTCTCTTTTGTGAAACGGGGAGTGTTGTAGCGAAGAGAAGAGATCACCCGCATTAGATTTTGAAATCGCTTCTGTACTCTGTCAAGGCACCTCCCCAGATGTGGCAGCAGTGCTCTATCTTTCGAGGATCCAACTCAGTTAATTGTATTTTACAATTAACTAGTGTTCTGATGATGACCAGATCGGAGGAGTTTATTTTATTTATACATTAATACAATTTATACTATATATGTGGTGTATCTGTCTGTCTCTTCGTTGTAAAAGTAATTGCAAACAATTACCTTTGGGGTCAAATAATGGAATATTTTTCTAACGCAACTCAATCCCACAACTGATGCACATTTAGGCATATATTTTGTGATAATAAAATACATAGGAGAAAAGCCTCAGGAAATAAAAACATTAGGTATAATTTTAATGGGTTCAATTACTTTTAAATAATTTTAATGGGGTCAATTACTTTTAAATAGTTTTAATGAGGGCAATTACTTTTAAATAATTTTAATGGGCGCAATTACTTTTAAATAATTTAATGGGTTCGATTACTTTTAAATAATTTGAAGGATTCAATTACTTTTTAGATAATTTTAATGGGTTCAATTACTTTTAAATAATCTTAATGGGTTCAATTACTTTTAAATAATTTTAATTGGGTCAATTACTTTTAAATAATTTTAAGGGGTGCAATTACTTTTAAATAATTTTAATTGGTTCAATTCCTTTTAAAGTGTTCTCTTTATTTAGTTCTTGTCAAAAATAAATTAAAACGCTTTTCTGTCTACAATTAATGTTTCTGAATTTTTTAGATGAGGATTGATCATTTGCATTATTTTGATAATTCGGACTACTGTTCTCAACGTTTCGGCTGATGTAAGCTCCGACCTTCTTGAAGTGTATCTTGTCGAACTCGGGAATCTGTACGGAATTGCACATTGCTCTTTATTATTAAGTGTAGGATATTATAACAGCAAAGTGGAATGAATGCTTTACATAAAATGTGGTCACTGCTTTAATTTAAATGTTATCACCTCTTCTAGCGAAGTCCAAAATACATTTTATTATAACGAATTTCTTGTGTCCAATTGAGGCGATTTCTCGTATTAACATCGTTAACCATTTTGGTCGGATACCAACATCTATAAATGGAATAATATTCTCGACATTGTTAACATGCTTTGCTTTTTGAAAACTTTTTACAGGAAAAGGAGAGGAAGCGATTCCATTTCCTGATAATACATAGAAAGCAGTTATTAAATGGTCGGTTCTTATAGCCTCTCTCCTCCCACCACCACCACCCCCCGCCCACTCACATCTTACTACTTTTCTTTTTGTTTCGCAAAAGGCAAAGTTTGTTTCCTAAGAAAGAAGAGAAACGCGCCTTTTTAAAATGGGTCTCGGTGAAGAGAATAGGGTCACGAATAAACAGACATTCGTTCTCGCCTGCCCCTTCCTCTCCTGCCTCATCCCTCTTTCCTGCAGTCTTCTCATCTTTCTTCGTCTTCCACTTTCTTCTGTCGTTCTTCTGTAGAATTCTGGTGACTGCTAATTAAAATAAACCCAGTTTTCTTTCAGATCTTAACATTCACTTTATATATATACACTTTATATATATATATATATATATATATATATATATATATATATATATATATATATATATATATATATATATATATATATATATATATACAGTATTCCCTCGCTATTCGCGGGGGTTACGTTCTTTACCTCCCTGCGAATAGCGAAAAACCGCGAATATTGGATGCAGTTTTAAAACGTCTATGTATGAGATTATATACGGTACTAAATGCTTCCCAAACCCTTTCTAAAGACACTCTTACTCATTAATACAGTAGTAATGTAGTAATATTGCATGCAGTTATGTATTTCACTAATGTAGTAATGATAATGTAAACACATTTGAATTTTGTACTGCAACAATATTTTAATAAAAAAGAAACGCTAGTACAAGATGACAGTAACACCGCAAAGCATAGTTACCCATACTGTATTACTGTACCGTAAAGTAATTTTCTATGCGTACAACTATGTATTAGAATTGATAGAAAGTGGAACAAATTTAAAGGCAAACTTAGATAAATACAGTACTCACAGTTCAGGTAATAATAATACAGTACAGGACAATTCAGTAATAATATGTAATTAAAAACATTATTAATACACGATCACAAAAAATATGCACTCTACATACACTGTATGCATTTATAAAATAACGAACCAGAGTGAATTTCTACGTCTGTTTTTCTTCCAGACAAATCAAAAGGAGAATAAATACTTATAATACGCGGGATACTGCACCTAATACTGCACTTAGCACTAGGGGATAAACAAACCCGCCGTAAGTAGAAATATCACTAAGAAGAAAATTGAGACCTTAAACAATAAAAACACGAATATATTAAATCTAGACTTCGAATGAAATTTGATTTTAATTGAAATCAAAAAGAAACTATTTGGTATCATATTATGTAACACATAGTTTTGTGGTGTCGTCGAGTGTTGAAATACAACCCTTTTTGTAGGGACAGTTTCGTGATTTTGAAAATGGCTGTTTGTCGCGTTTTGCGTTCGAATCTCTTCATATATGTATATTAATAAACATATTAATAAATAAAAGAATGCACACAACCTAATATTAAATATAGACATACAATTAAAGTGGGACCTGATATTGACATTGATGCTTGTCGGTATTCACCTGATAATGAGTTAAATATAAAACGTAATCACAATGAACTTTAAGTATAAATGTTCTGAAAATTACTTTTGAATCCTCATAATACTTCATCATGAGGTATTTAAACATCGTTTAATAAAAGAGCCGTATTTATGATTTTATTTTTGGTTATATATATATGTGTCTATACACATATGCAAATAATTAGATCTAACCAAAAATAAAATCATAAATACGGCTCTATAAACAACAACAACAACAACAGACTACATCCTGAAGACGGTCGCGAGACCGAAAGCGCTCGAGTAATGGCCCAAGAAACAACATTAGGCGCCATGATCCATCAATTATTACCAGAAACCCGAAGAATCGCTCGCCGAGTCGAGAAATTGACTAAAAAGATCATAAAGAAAGAAAACTCCGTGGTATTTAATGACACATGTCTGATAAACGACTTGCTGCCGAAATATATATATATATATATATATATATATATATATATATATATATATATATATATATATATATATATGCACACGCATACACCAACACATATGGAATATATATAGTGCGCACAAGAATCATAGAATATAATGACATCTAGAAATAACCTTCTAAATGTAAGGCAAGAGATACTTCAGAAGTGTCTACATCGGAATAGATATATAGTATCTTGTTTATGGTGCCAATAATAGATGGTGGGATTAAGGGAAAATTTAATTAGCCTATGTAAAGTTTTAAATATTAAACATAAGAGCTATTCAATTAACTTGGACCCCATATAAATTGTAATGTTGTCTATATTGGTTTTAACAACTGTTTTGGCACATCTAATATTAATGGGTATTCCCCTAAAGTGCTATATTACATGGGAATTAAGGGGATAGGATATTGAACAAATACATATCTTAATTTTAGGCCGCTGAGTAATACATAAATACATAAATAATGGGTAATGATTCAGAGAATACACATGATGGAATATTTTGAATTCATGAAATGGGTTTTATTAATATTAAAATTGCTTCCTAATCATAGCAATAATTAATAACTATATTTATGAATCGGATGGATCAAATTGAAACAAGAGTGGATTTAATAACCTTTCCGATTAAGTTGTTATTTATATAAATGACCAAAAAATATGTTTTTAAACAGATTTTGTAACTAGCTTTGAAACCAATTTTAATTAGTTTGTTTGAGGTGTTTTTAGGGTACAATTTACTTGTTTTCATCACCTAGGTAATACATTCTAATTATATCATAAGTCAAAAAATAGCAGGTGAATATGTAGCATTTGGAAATAGAGAATGGAGTAACTTGGCTTTTTGCATAGGTCTAGTGGCAATTATAAACTAGAATTGACTTTGTTTTTGGGGGGCTAGAGTTTAAGATGTAACGGTTACTAGGGGGGGGCGGATAATCTTGATATTGGGAGATTTAATCTTCTTTTTTACATGGCAATAGATTTAGTTTTGTGGCTTTACGAGGAAAATATAGTTTTTGTAAAAGGGGGAGTTATAGTAATTATTTCTATTTTTATTTTTTGTTACCTTCAATTACCTTCAATTATCTTGAATTAGTAGTATCTAAATTTTACTATTGAATATTTGATATAAGGGGAAATAGCTACAGTCTTTTTTCATACGAGGTATCTCCCTTGGGGTGTTTTTATGATGTGTTTGATCTGGAGCAAGTGAATTTTTATTTCTGCTATTCCAAGAATTTAAGTAATAAATTTGTTCATAGAAATATTTCGAAATAAAATCTAAATTTTATTTTTGAAAAAAATATAAAAAAATATAAAATGTAATTCTCATATGAATATTTTTAAATCTTTATTTTATAGTTTTATATATGTTTTTCTGCGTAACTACTATCTGTGCTGAATTGTTTTTTAAAACTAATGGCTTTTTTCAATATGGGTCTCTTCGAGGAATTAATTTCATTATTTTATAATTTTCAGAGATAATTATTCGCCAATCGGTTTTTTTTTCAGGTTTATTTGAGGGGGTATCCCCCATCGAGGATTTTTGCTTTTCAGTAGGCTGGCTCAGTCGAGTTTCGACTATGGACGACGGCTAAAAGTATCGTATCAAGGTTTTGGAATTAAATTTCATGTTCGGAGAAACAATTTTAGTAAATTTTACAAATGTTGTTATTTTTGTTATATATACAATTTGTTTTTACAGAAGAAAATCCTTATTTCTTCATAATATGATAATACATATCATACACAGTCTTCATAATAAAATACACTTACATTAACAAGAACATAAAAACTAAAAAATATATGTGAAAAGAAGGAAATATAAAACATTTGATAATTGCTTGGTAAATTATCGATTATCAATACTGATTATATTGTCATGAGAATTGTAGAAACATTTTTATTTGATAAATAATATTTTAAGATAATTTCAAAACTATTAGTGCTGGTTTTTCAATTGCCTTAGGTTAATCAAACAAACATTTTTTAAAAATATATTGGATCACTCAAGGACGTTTGGATATATGAAAGAGTGACATGGAGGAGAAAGGTTTCAGGGTCAACATGGGTAAAACCAAGGTCATAATCGCTGGTCTCAACCTAAGCTCACTGAGGAAAACAGGAAAAACAACCGTGTGCCGTATGTCTAAGAGGAACAGGCAGCAACACAATCACCTGCACCCACTGTTCAAGATGGGTCCACAAAAAGTGCAGCGGGCTCTCTCAGAACAAATCCTCACTGTAAGTGTTTGCATTGCACTGGCACAGCAAGACCAATAGATGGCAGACTACTGACGGAGGTGGATACTGGTGACGACAAACTTGAAGTAGTGACGGCATTTTGTTACCTTGGAGACGTGATGTCATCAGGTGGAGTTACAAGTCTGCCTGGAGTCAGTTTGGAGAGCTGCTATCAATCCTAACAAACAAACACCTGCCAACAGCTACAAGAGGTCGTGTATACTCCTCATGTGTCGGAATTGTGCTATGTATGGTTCTAGAACTTTGGCTGTCTCGACCGGCACACTAAAGAAACTTCACTCGTCCCAAAACTGAAGAGCCGTTGCTCAAAACAACGAGAAACTATGAGCAGGCTGATTTTGAATCCCTCATGGATCACATCAGCGACGCAGCATGGGGTCAACCCTTCTCACTCCCTGCTGATCAGTGTGCAAATGAGCTAACCGAATGGGTCAAAGCAGGCATTGATGCTTATGTCCCCACGCGAAAATTCTTCAGTAAACCCCACTCTCCTCAATGGTTCACCTCAGAACGTGCAGCTGCTATTGCTGAGAGGCAGCAGGCATTCCGACAATTTGGCCGCCATAAGTAAACTGCGAACAGACAAAAATTAGTAGAGGCAAGAAATAATTGTAAAGTAGTGACAGATGAAGCAAATGGAAGGTATACAAAGATAACCAAGAAACGCATTCAGTCACAGAAACTAGGTAATCGTGATTTCTGGAAAATTTACAATAGTGTGATGAACAATGGACAATCGACAATTCCCCCGCTATCAAATTACAACGATGTTGTTTGCACGGCAACTGATAAGGCTGAACTACTTACCAAGCGTTTCGCCTTAAACACCACTTTGGACTCGGCAAACCACCCCTCCCTAAATTCCCATTGCGGACTGAAGTCACACTTGAGAACCTGGTCATCACCCTTTCTCGAGTCAAAGTCACCATAAAAAACCTTGACACCTCAAAAGCATGTGGGCCTGATCTTATACCAGTAATAGTAATAAAGAAATGGTCTGCTGAGCCGGCCCCTGCCATCTCCAAACTATGCAACAAATGCCTTACTGAATCTTGTTTCCCTGATAGTTGTAAAATTGTCTTTATGGTATCAGTATTCAAGAATTCTGGAGATAGAACTGATCTTCTAAACTACCGTCCAATCAGCCTACTTCCGATCTTTGCTAAAAGCTTTGAATCATTAATCAATCTTGCTATAGTCCGGCACCTAGCTAATGCTAAACTTCTTTCTGATCATCAATACGGATTTAGACAAGCACGATCTACCGCAGATCTCCTAACAGTCATCGCTGAACGCATATACCATACACTGGACAAGGCAGTTGAACCTAGGGCGGTAGCGCTTAACATATCCAAGGCCTTTGACAAGGTCTGGCATGAAGGGCTTCTCCTAAAACTGCACTCATATGGTATTACTGGACAAATATTTAATATAATTCAATCCTTCCTAACAAAAAGAAAGATCCAGGTTGTCCCCAATGGCCGTTCATCTAAGCAACATGACATAAATGCTGGTGTACCCCAATGATCCATCCTAGGACCTCTACTGTTCCTGATTTTCATAAATGACCTCCCTGGTGTAATTGAAACTGAGATAGGAATATCTGCTGACGATACCACGCTCTACTCTCGTCATGTGGGCCAAACCGACGCGCACATATCTGAGACAATGGCTGAATCCTTAGAAAATGACCTCTGTAGTCGATTGGAGTAAAAAATGGATGGTAACTTTTAATGCCGCAAAGACAAAGCTACTTTCCTTCAATAACTACAAGAAACCTCTTCAACCACCGATTGTCATGGCAAATAACACCCTACCTGAGAGTCCATCATTCAAACTCCTCGGCCTAACTTTCACAGATAACATCAATTGGAACAAATACATTGAAGACATTGCCAGAACTGCTGCAAAGAAGGTGGGCCCCGTCTACCGTGCTACTAAACTTATCACACCTGACATTATCCTATATATCTACAAAGCCACCATCCGCCCATGCATGGAGTCTTGTTGCCACATATGGGCTGGTTCATCATCCACTAGTCTCTCCCTCTTAGACAAGGTCCGAAAAAGAGTCGCAAACTTAATAGGTCCCTCACTATCCACCAAGATCCAGCCCCTATCCCACCGCCGCAATGTTGCTTCCTTGTGCCTGTTTTACAAGTACTTCAATGGATTGTGCTCTAATGAGCTTGCTGTTCTGGTACCCCCACGACGTAAATTCACTAGACCAACCCGACAATCTGCCAAATCTCATCCATTCACTCTGGAGGTCCCGAGATATCGAAGAGCTTTCTACTCCAAAAGCTTCTTTCCATCGTGCTGCTGGACTCTGGAACTCCCTCCCTGCTCCCTGTTTTCCTGACGATACTGACATGCAGAAATTTAAAACTAATGTAAACAGACATCTCGCTGCACAGCTCCCAATTTAGGTTGACCCCCCCCCCCACCCCCAAAAAAAAACTCTCACTCTTTTTCTCAGTAGCCCCTTGCGTCTACAGTGGCGGCCTGCCTTTTTTGGGGTGAACTATGTTTAAAAAAATGTTTAATGGACAGATGGATCTCATATACATGTTTCATACTAGATAAAATCCATCAAGAAATTAAACTGATCTTCGCATGTCTATGTTGGTACTCTTGATAGGTAATAAAAAGAACTCCATTATCCTGCCGTAACTGTGTTTCTCTTAATGTAAGCTTTCAAACAACGGCAAAGAAAAGAGAATAATCCTTCCAGTTATTCATAATTTGGTATCTAATCTAGAATAAAACAAAGTTATCAAGTTCACTTCAAAAGCTGGGGCTTAGCAAGAAATTCTTGTCGAAGATTTGACTTCCTGATGGATCAAGTTTTTATCTCCCTTACTCTAGCAGCAGAAGCTAAGGCCCCGATAAGAAAAGAATTTTAATGAAACTAAGGATTTAAAGGGGGGGGTCAGTTAGAGCCCTTAGAACAAAAGATATGTCTCATATCGCCGGGGGTTTTCTTGGACGAAGGGTTAAACTCATGTGGGCTGCCCCGACCAGAGGTTGCGGGAGAGATGCCTTTATAGCGGCATGTCATTCCCACTGTTCGAAGTTGCCCGACCACGTGTGGATAACATTAACAGAATAGAACAAACAAAGGGAAGAAAGAAAACATTATTATAATATCTGAAATTATATTAGAAAGAAAGCGAAGGAATAATAAAACTTACACACAAGATTGTATTTTGTAAAATCAACAATTAGAGTAAAACATTTATATTAAAACAATTTATTTGACTAAGGCATTTTGTAGAGCTATCAGATACAGAGTTCATTTTTAAGGAGTGAAAAGTTCCGTTTGTACGAACGTGTACTAGTGAAATATTCGGTTTGTTTAAATTCGTGTTTGTATGAATGCGTATATGCGAGCGTGTTTGATGTATTTTGTGGCAATTGTAATGTGTGTGCTTGAAAAAATAATTCGTTATTCGTGGTAGGAATTAAAAGAGATTACTTACTTTTGATTTTTGCCTCCCCCACCTCCTCGGTCAAGACGGTGTGGGGGGGGCGACGATCTCCTCTGCATTCGTTCAGCCGGAAAGCGGAGGAGAAAAAAGAGAGAAAAAAGAGTGTGTGACTTGTTTTATAGGGAGTCAAATCACGCATGGTCAAGCTGGCCTATTGGTCCCTGATTGGCCGGAATCTTCGGCCAACGTGCTTTCACGAGATAACCTCTTCTTCTCTATTTCGGAGACGAAGAATGGTTGAGCAAAGAAAGAAAGAAAAGAAGTCGTAACAAATATCCCTTGGCCGGTAGTAGCGTCTGTTACACTCATTTAGGGACAGATGGATCTCATATATATGTTTCATAGTAGATAAAATCCATCAAGAAATTAAACTGATCTTCGCATGTCTATGTTGGTACTCCTGATAGGTAATAAAAAGAACTCCATTATCCTGCCGTAACTGTGTTTCTCTCAATGTAAGCTTTCAAACAATGGCAAAGAAAAGAGAATAATCCTTCCAGTTATTCATAATTTGGTATCTAATCTAGAATAAAACAAAGTTATCAAGTTCACTTCAAAAGCTGGGGCTTAGCAAGAAATTCTTGTCGAAGATTTGACTTCCTGATGGATCAAGTTTTTATCTCCCTTACTCTAGCGGCAGAAGCTAAGGCCCCGATAAGAAAAGAATTTTAATGAAACTAAGGATTTAAAGGGGGGGTTCAGTTAGAGCCCTTAGAACAAAAGATATGTCTCATATCGCCGGGGGTTTTCTTGGACGAAGGGTTAGACTCATGTGGGCTGCCCCGACCAGAGTTTGCGGGAGAGATGCCTTTATAGCGGCATGTCATTCCCACTGTTCGAAGTTGCCCGACCACGTGTGGATAAAATTAACAGAATAGAACAAACAAAGGGAAGAAAGAAAACATTATTATTATATCTGAAATGATATTAGAAAGAAAGCGAAGGAATAATAAGGCTTACACACAAGAATGTATTTTGTAAAATCAACAATTAGAGTAAAACATTTATATTAAAACAAAATAATTTATTTGACTAAGGCATTTTGTAGAGCTATCAGATACAGAGTTCATTTTTAAGGAGTGAAAAGTTCCGTTTGTACGAACGTGTACTAGTGAAATATTCGGTTTGTTTAAATTCGTGTTTGTATGAATGCGTATATGCGAGCGTGTTTGATGTATTTTTGTGGCAATTGTAATGTGTGTGCTTGAAAAAATAATTCGTTATTCGTGGTAGGAATTAAAAGAGATTACTTACTTTTGACTTTTGCCTCCCCCACCTCCTCGGTCAAGACGGTGTTGGGGGGGGGGGGAGCGACGATCTCCTCTGCATTCGTTCAGCCGGAAAGCGGAGGAGAAAAAAGAGAGAAAAAAGAGTGTGTGACTTGTTTTATAGGGAGTCAAATCACGCGTGGTCAAGCTGGCCTGTTGGTCTCTGATTGGCCGGAATCTTCGGCCAACGTGCTTTCACGAGATAACCTCTTCTTCTCTATTTCGGTTTGGTAGTTTGGTTTGGTAGTTTTGTTTTACGGCATATCAACCCTTTTTGGGTTATTTAATGCCGAATCTGGTCTTGTTTTCTTCTCTTTTTTGTTTCTTTCCCCTTTTAATATCTGTTTCTATTTAACCCATAGTTGGGACCCTAACAGGTACTACCACTCCGGGTCAGGGTGGACCTGGGAGCAATGGTAATTAAGAGGAGGCTCCACATTCCCCAAAGTCCGTAAGCCGGATCTCACCATCGGATGTAGTTTAAGGTCATATCCAGGACCGGGAGTAGGGTAGGAAAAATAAAAATAAAAAAGGGGAGGGAGAAAGGGAGAGGGGCTGTTGTTTTTGTTTTTGGTTTTGTAGAACATAATTAAGTTTTACAAACAAAAAAAAAAAAAAAAAAAAAAAAAAACGTCAATGTAGGTGAATTTCGTCTCAGGGAGCCACAGGGCAGCCTGATCTGGTATCACCAGTCTCTATTTTGGAGACGAAGAATGGTTGAGCAAAGAAAGAAAGAAAATAAGTCGTAACAAATATCCCTTGGCCGGTAGTAGCGTCTGTTACACTCATTTAGGGAGAAGCGGTCTAACTAAACGATTAGATATAAAAAGTCCCTCGACTAAATTCCATAGATTTCAATTTATAGAACTGCTGTCCCAACCTTCGTGAATAGTTGCCAACGTCGTTCTATATCCTGCAATGGTTGAAGCTTTGCAACCCTAAAAAACGTGCGACGTCATTTATAGAAGCCGAATACGGATCGGTACCTCGTTCAGTAAATCAGTTTCTATATGTGTGATGTCTTGCTTCGTGCAATATTCTAGTGGATGGTCTTTTCTATTCTTTGGTGTAAGCTTACGCCGGCAAACATGCACAATGCTACAAACGGCAGGCTTGCTATGGAAAAATATTTAGCTAAGAGAGAAAATAACCCAAGAAATCATGACTTCTTCAAAGACGATGTTCTATGCTGAGATTGCGAGCCACTAGAAATCCTACATAAGATATGGCCACTTCAACTGATAGACTCTCTGGTACGTCAGCTTTTATGTCCATTGATAAAACAATGGATAATTCTCAAGCGCTATATGTTTAGCCCAAACAGGACTGTTAATTGATTCTCTCTTTCTCTTTCTCTTTCTCTTTCTCTCTCTCTTTCTTTCTCTCTCTATCTATCTATCTATCTATCTATATCTATCTATCACTCTTTCTTACTCTTTCTCTCTCTCTCTCTCTCTCTATATATATATATATATATATATATATATATATATATATATATATATAGAGAGAGAGAGAGAGAGAGAGAGAGAGAGAGAGATAGAGAGAGAGAGAGAGATTTCACTTAGAAGATATTTTATTCAGTGAAGACCGGGATTAGGCCAATAAAAATAAGCTCGATGATACTCGATTACAGGGTACAGAGCATTTATATGTGATTTTTTGAAAGTTTACCAAAACATTTCGTTCACGAAATCATTCATCACCACAAAAGACATTTGTCCTTTCAAAGTTTATTTATTTATCAGATTTATCAAAATTATAGAGTGTTTTCCCTACACGTGTTTCTCTACGAAGCAGGTCATTGCTTGGCAGATCATCAGGGGAATTATGTACCTGAAACAAGAATTTCAACAACTGACAATACCCAATGTGGTGTTGCCATATATATATATATATATATATATATATATATATATATATATATATATATATATATATATATATATATATATATATATACATATATATATATATATTCTGAGCAAAACAGAAAAAAGGAGAATTAACCTTGAGCCAGCTGGACAATGCTTGTCGGGATATTTGATTCGGTCGGGCTCAGAGTTCTGATTGAAAGTCTGTCGTTTCATAGAGAAACCAAATATCATTTTGAACTTCTCAAAATAAAATATCGTTACTTTCTTCAAACTTGAACTGTGATTTTCGTTTTGGAAGGAACAAACTCAAGTCAATAAGCTTTTCTGTTTGGCGGAGTTTTTGCTGTATAATTTCCATACAACAATGTTAGACTTGTTGGATCCGAATGAACTATTTGCCCTTACTTCTGGGATGGCATCGTTGCTGATATAGGTAATTATAATGGACAGTCTATTAATAGGCTCAAGAGGATTGGATACCATGACATACGTGGAGCATACAGGGCTACAAGAAGAATACACCTTTCTCAGGACACTTTTCAAGGACTCGGTGAATCAAAATTGAGGGAGCTAATACATAGGTATACATCCATGTCAAATGTACGCCCAGATCATGTAAAGTACAGTATCCACTGAATGGGGGAAGTACAACAGTTAGGGCTTTTTGTTCACCAGAGTAGCGAAGAGATCTATATTTAAATGCCTTAACCTCCGAAAACTCAACTCGACTATCATGGGGTGCAAGCTCTATTCTGTCAATCGATCTCCTGCTTGGTGTCTTGATAGACAGTCTGCAATAATAGTCTTCTTTTTCGGAAGGTGAGCTGCGCAAAGGGAACTGTTGTAAAGTACCACCAATGAGAAGAATTCGCACGTCAACTGAAAAAGGTGAAAGGATTTTGAGCCGCCTTCATTGCTGATCATGACACTAATGTAGAATTGTTGCACGTGAGAAGAACTCTCTTCTCTCTGATCTGAGATAGAATCTGAACAACTGATGTATGGAGAAATTTTAGCTGTGGTCAGCAACTTAATATAGCCAACTGACTTGAATCTTGAGTCTCTTTTCGAAGATGTGGCTTGACATGCTGTGACCACCGCTAGAAACACACCCAAAGACCACAACAGTTTCAGAGAACTTTGTCGTAATGGCACACATGGTGCGGAGTGGAGACTAGCCACCTGTCGTTCTGTGTGCTTTGCAACTTGTCGTGAAAAGAACTAGGGCATCTCCGGCTTAACTGTATGTTTGATCTTGCTGAGGAGTCTCTTGTCTCTCATAGGGCGGTGAGTTACTCTGGTATGATTGGTAGTGGAAATCTTCGTTCAGAGCTTTCTTCAAATGTGCCACTCCGACTCCCATCCTTCTCGCCGAGGTCCGCATTTCCTTGTCTGGATCTTACCGCGCCTTTTCTGAAGCTTCTGGACTAATTTTCCTGTTCGGACGCAATCAGAACGCCTGCTTTTATCATCCGTTCCGGTCACTGTTTCCATATCTTATCCACATTTCTCCAGCAAACATTTCACGACCTTTAAGATATGCAAGGAGCATTAAGCTGCAACTGAAGATTTCCGGATATTTTAATCCGGCGCGAAGCATCTCTTTCGATATTCCGGTGTTTTCCCGTCGACCATGTTCTCCAACTCTCAAATCCACAAATAGGACACAGAAACAATTACCCGTTATACTTTATCGCTATGAAATACTTCAAATGATTCTGAAATGAAAAAACATGAAACAATTATCAAATTTGTTGCGAAAACCCTGCATATAGACTAAAACGATAATTATCCAGAGTCGTTGGATCATATATTTCATTTCAACAAATACGTTTTGATTTATTTTAGTCATTCATAAGTTAAATCCGATTTAGACCATGCATAAAGTATTGTACACATGTTGAATGTCACTGTACATTACGTTTATTATTCCAACATGTCTCTAATAACAGCCATTAGTATAGTGTATTAGCAGTTATCTAAATTTAAAATACTTTGGTATTGCAGTCGAAATTATATCCAAACTAGTTAGACAGAAATTAAAAGTAATAGAAATGTGTATTATTTGGACGAGTGAAACGACTTAGATGTTATTTTCACAACGTTTCGGCCGATGTTACCTCTGACATTCTTCAGGTGCATTTTGTCGAACTCGTGATTTTTTTTTTTTGAACTCGGAAATCTGTACGGAATTTCGAACGGAATTTCGAATGGAACCTTTTATTTAATCCGGGGAAGTCGCTTGCTCTCGGTCCGTTACGTAACAGATATAAGTGCTAACAAATAATAAAGTTGTAAGTGATCGTCTTCTGATGGCTGAAGGTTCAATCCACAGTGCAGGCGATACTAAGAATATAATTACGGATCGTTTAACACTTCTGACCGGTCATGGCTTACGGGACGAGAGCAAATTACCCCTGCGGATACAAGTTCCCGAGTTCGACAGTAAGATGGCTGAGTTCGACAAGATGCACCTAAAGAAGGTTGGACGTTACATCGGCCGAAACGTTGTGAGTATAACACCCAAGATGAGAACAGTAGTCTGAAAAATCCAAATAATACACATTACCAATTCTCATCTAAAAAAAATGACACAAATAGAAATGGTGATAAAGATTTCCAGGCTTGGATCAGGTGTGCACAAGAGTCGTCATTGGTTCCCGGAAAACGCCAGGTGTGCCTCGATGAGATTAAAGACTATAAATTTACAGAAATCTATTTTGATTTGTCTCATTTTACTTACCTGCCTCTTAACCTCGTAAAAAATATCAACCAATTAAAATCTCTGAAAATATGTTATTTGTGTGATGTCATCAAACAACTGATTTGACTCTTCCCATTGCAATTGAATAAATGTTATTAAAGCATGATATAATGTTACATAACTTATTGACTTTTTTAAGAGTGGCTTTAGAATTTTCAAATCTTCTGAATGAAAACAAGTTTATCAATTTTGGAACGGAAAATTGTTTACGTACGATATTGTTCGTAATAGAAACGATTACATATTTTTCCATTTCAAAATAGATATATTCACGACTTATGTCACCCGCTGCTAGTAATCTATTTCCCTAATTTCAGAAAAATGAATGAAGCTTTTTCTTTGTTCACTTCACACACACACACACACACACACTGGCGAATGGTGGCTTTGTAGATGTATAGGATACTGGCAAGTGTGATAAATTTTCTAGTCCGGTATAGGGAGCCTACCTTATTTGCAGCTGATTTGGCAGCATCTTCTATGTATTTGTTCTAATTTATATTACCTGTGGATGTTAAACGGGTGAGTGTTGGACTGTCAGATAGAGTTCTATTATCCATGGCAATTAGTGGTTGGAAAAGTTTACTTATAAATGTATAATCTATGTATTTATGACGTGAAGCTGTTTGCAATACAATAACAAGAAGTTTATTCGCTTGTTCAGATGGTTTGTTTCTGTTTTTAGCTTAGTGTTCCGAATCGAAAACGGTGCTATACTAACTCTGCAGCTTGGAAAACGTGGATTCCGCACCGGAAAAGAAATAGCCAAAGTTATCACTGACCTTGATGAGGGAATAAGTACCTCGGTGTTCTTGCATTGAAAAAAAACACTTCTAAACAGAAACATGAAAATAAACTTAAAGATACTCAGTTGTGTATATTAAGGCGTTTACTGAAGAAATAAAAGCTCAGTGCTCATAAAATTCGTACAGCCATTAACATTTGAGCAGTAGAATTAGTTATAGATACTGCAGCTCTATTTGATAACTCTACGGGTCTAGTCTTAATCTGCTCTATCGTTATTTTAAGGTAGGTGCTCAACTGAGTTTCAACCTATGATCCCCCCTCTAAAACATTCACAGTAAACCCGTCTAGCTACAACCACTGTCAATTAATTCTCTTTCTCTTTCTGTGTAACTAAAACTAAACAGAACTTCCATGAGCAAAGTTTCTTTCCTAGAACTGTCCGTCTGTGGAACACAGTACCACGGGCTGCTTCCGTGCTGACTACAGCATTGTCATTTTCAAGTCAGATGTAAGCAAATTCTTGTTGAGCCGCCCTCGTAAAGAATCTAATTTCTGGCCATTTATAATAATCGTTACAAATCCCTCGATATCCCACCGTCCACTCAATTAACCCTTATCCTCGAATGGCCTTTAGGCCTTGATAAGCGGTGACTCGTTAGTAATATATATATATATATATATATATATATATATATATATATATATATATATCATACTACATGTGAGTTCATCCCCTTTTGTTTCTCTAAAGATCTTTTTACCTCTGCAAGGCGGGGGGTTATGTTTTCGGTCGACTTTGTGTGTCACTACGTTTATTTGTTAGTGTACATCCCAACGTCCACATCGTTTGACAAATCGTCACCAAACCTGGTCAAAATATCGTTCATGGTCTAACAAGGTGAAAGTCACACTTTTCACGATAATTTCTATTCATTGTAAAGACTCGCTACTTTTGGCTGATCTATCAAAGTGTAGTATCTGTTCCGATGGATACTACACCCTATAGACCGGTATCGTCTTGGCCTTCGGGTCTTGATTCCGCCGGTCTGTGGGTTTGTCTTGTGCAATTCTAGGAGGTCCATCCCTCCCAGGCTTTGCCTTCTCACCCTTTGAGAAGGGGTTAGTTTATTGCTAATCGCCTGGGGAGCCCCTACCGGGGAATGCCGACGGTCGTTTTTTGAGGGTCATAAGTGCTCTTCCTCTAGGGTGCTGACTTATTAAATCCCACTTTCCGACCTTGTGTCACATCTTACTGCTGTGGAAGGTAGATAAATACCCTCGCTACTTTGTTCATATTGTAGGCAATAAATCCTCGCATCTTTAATAACCTTGACATTTGACCTTAAACTAATCGGTCACAGTCGATATTTTGATGGAATGTTTACTTCCGATTTTTTCTAAATTTGATCAAATAAATAGTGTTTGAGTTAGGCTAGGTAGTAATTATAAAAATATATTTATGGCAATTAAGCTACACAGAGGCTTCCGCGTACGGAAACGTCAGGCTAAAATGTATGACGTTTGTGTTGCCGGGTGTTTTTATATATACACGTGGTGTTTGTGTAGCTAATTAACCAATCAGGTTCTTTGTTATTCTCTTAGCCAATCGTTGGGCTTCTCGAAAACAAAGGTTTTATTTTACTTCCTCTTTCATATATATATATATATATATATATATATATATATATATATATATATCATAATATAAAATGAAATAATAAAATAAGGTGCCAATCAAATTTTATTAGAATTCAAAGTTCAAGCAAAGTATCTTAACGTCCTTAACTCATGATTTTTCAAAGATAATTCTTCTCCTCAGAGGACCATTACCGCAGTGACATTACTGCATATAATAAAATTACGCTTTGAAAATATATAAAAATATATACAAAAATACATAAAAGTATATAATTATTATTATTGTATTTCATTTTATATTATGATATTAATGCTCTATCCAGTATATTGAGTTTCAGTTTTATCCGGATGTTCCCTAATTAAAGATATTAGTTGACTCTTATATCTTTTGTTGGATTACAGTATATATATATATATATATATATATATATATATATATATATATATATATATATATATATATATATATATATATAGTAATAAAAGTAGTTATATATAGTGATACAATAGTAAGACTGCACATCTAAAACAATATTAGATTTTAGGCTCCCCAAATGGCAACTAGAATTGTCCGCAAGGACCCGTGGCGCAGTGGATATAGTACTAAGCACAGTTCAGTTCTAAGTGACAGTCATTTGAAGGTTCAATCCTAAAAGGCGAATGACTCAAGACTTCTCTCGTGGATTAAATAAAGGGTTCTGTTCGAAATTCCGCCCAGATTCCTAAGTTCCACAGAGACACCTTAAGAGGTTACAGCGGTTGAAGCGTTGTGAGAATAACAATCAAGATGAGAACAGGCGTCCGAATAATCCAACACAAAGAAGTCTCAAAGAAATTGTTAAACATAACATAATTTTTGCCTTGATTATAGCGTTTTTTTTAAATAATGTTTTTGCGTCAAATCAATTTTGAATTTAAATTGTAAACGTTCTCCTTAAACTGCATCGGTTTGTTTTTTTTTTTATTATTGCTGTGTTTAACGATTACACATATGACGTTGTCGGCTGCTTATTTTGAAATTCTCCTCTTTTCTCCAGCTTTTTGTGAATTTGTATCTTGTCACCTGAAGACAATTCGACAAAGAATCGAAAGTGTTAGTAAAACTTATGGAACATCCATTCAATTTTTTTTATTTTGACACAAAAAAAAAGATTATTAAAAAGATTGATAAAAATTTTAAAAGGTATAATTAAGCAGAAAAATCGCTTATGTTTAACAATGTTTGCTTAAATAAAAGAATGCTGCCTCAATACACACACACACTATATATATATATATATATATATATATATATATAATTATAAAAAAAGAAAAAACTATACACACATTAAGGTTGTATACATTATAACTTATTTCGACCCCTTAATTACGTCTCCTCACACGTATAAACAACCACGTCAAAAAACCAAAAAACGTTTTTTATTTTTTTGGTTTTTTGACGTGGTTGTTTATACGTGTGAGGAGACCTAATTAAGGGGTCGAAATAAGTTATAATGTATACAACCTTAATGTGTGTATAGTTTTTTCCTTTTTTTTATAATTCTGTTTTGCTCTGTTTAAATTACATTGAGCTCTGTTATTCGGATTCTCAACACAAAATTCAAATCTACACACTATATATATATATATATATATATATATATATATATATATATATATATATATATATATATATATATATATACAAGGTGAGCCAAAAGTAGGTGGACAGTAAAAAAACATTTATTTAGAGATCACTTATACGTACAATTACACGTAATAAAACAATTATATTAATGAAAATTAAATGTTATTTATCAACGCAAGTGTTCAAACTGTTTTCCTTCTTGATTTACACAGCTTTGAAGTCTGCCTCTTACGCTTCGACAAAACTGTCCACCTACTTTTGGCTCACCCTGTATATATAATTATTTATAACCGATGGACTAATGTTGTTAACAAATCAGATAGCAAATGTAAAATTATCGGCATTTCAGCTTCCCTGTGACAACTATGTGGTGAATAAAGTTGGGGAAAAAATTAACAATGATTCTAAACTGAGAGTAGAATTCGCCAGACTTTCGTACAACTACAAGGAACAAAAGTAATACAAGTTTTGATGTGGGTCTTCATTCATTCCCGGGCAACTCCGGTAAATCTGCTAGTTATAACGGCATTCCATGGAAGTCTTATCAGTAGGTTTCGTACCCGATGGAGATGGATCGTTCAGCTAGTATTTTATATCGCAAAAAAAGTACTGATACATTTCTTGGTAGCAGTAATTATAAAATGATTAATTTTATTTATGACGGATACTTATTCCATATAAGTAGTATCATTGGTGGTATATCGTGTACTGCTCGCATCTACCAAAGTAGGTCTAAAAGAACTTTATATCTTTCTCAAGTCTCCAAGAGCGTAACAGTACGAGTGACAATTAAAAACATGCTTGTCTTTATAGAGGGATTCAAACTCGGGCGAAAAGAGAAAGAGAGAAAAAAAGAGAGAGAGAGAGAGAGAAAGAGAGAGAGAAATAGAAAAAGAGAGAGAGAGAGATTTTTTTTAAAGAACTGGGGCACTTGTAACGTTCGAATCGCCGGCGGGTTGTTCGGATATCAACGCTTCGCCATTTCAACCATTCCGGCATTCTTTAAACTAACATTTTCGAGTCCAACTCATTCTCTCTTTTTACTTTGAGTGCCTCTCCCCTTTCGCTTCCACTTTACATCAAGCCCTCTACCCTCCCCGGTGCACACTCATCGCATACCTCTTTTCAAAGATCCATCCCCCTCTCATATTTCCATATCGCCTTCACTATCTCACCAGACCCCCGACTCTCTATCTCTGTCGACGAACTCTCTTCTTTCTACACTCTTCTTCTTCTTCATTTTTATTTTTC
Organism: Sepiola atlantica; assembly: GCA_963556195.1. Taxonomy (NCBI): domain Eukaryota; kingdom Metazoa; phylum Mollusca; class Cephalopoda; order Sepiida; family Sepiolidae; genus Sepiola; species Sepiola atlantica. The sequence goes on along the minus strand of OY744543.1, from coordinate 62,739,206 downwards.
TCGCAGAATTTCTTTGACTTCTTTTAGACTTTTTAGCACCGATACACCCCCTCTTCCTCTATTCCCCCTCTCTCTCTCCCCTCCTCCTTTCTTTTTCTCTCTCCCTCTCTCTCTCTCTCTCCGTAAATTTTAACTTGGGATGGCTTCTTTGGGGGGAATTTAATTGCCTCTCTTAACACATCTAATGGCGCTACACGCTCTTTGCATACATATCAAGATCTCTGCATGACGATTTACTTCGTGCAATGCCCCCTTCTTTTTGACAGCATGACCGACAAAATAAAGTAATCGAAAAAATAATAAATCTATCTTTATCTTTATAAAGTTAGGTATGTTTATAGGTTTATATATCGGTATGTAGTTGGTTTCACTGCTAAACTAATGAACTGATCATTATGAAATTTGGAGCACAGCTTCTAGACGTACGAGATCGAAATGTCGGTTATACTAATCTTAATTTACTTTTATGCAGAGAGTAAAACGAGAGTGGAAGCTCGTCCTGAAAATTCAGATATCTCCGATTTTTATGAAATTTGAACAATAGTATTAGAAATCGATTAATAAATATTTCCCAAATTTCAGTTTTAATTTGGAATATTTTAAAGGTTTTATATGGACACGACCTTCCATTTTAAAGGTTTTATATGGACACGACCTTCCATTTTAAAGGTTTTATATGGACACGACCTTCCATTTTAAAGGTTTTATATGGACACGACCTTCCATTTTAAAGGTTTTATATGGACACGACCTTCCATTTTAAAGGTTTTATATGGACACGACCTTCCATTTTAAAGGTTTTATATGGACACGACCTTCCATTTTAAAGGTTTTATATGGACACGACCTTCCATTTTAAAGGTTTTATATGGACACGACCTTCCATTTTAAAGGTTTTATATGGACACGACCTTCCATTTTAAAGGTTTTATATGGACACGACCTTCCATTTTAAAGGTTTTATATGGACACGACCTTCCATTTTAAAGGTTTTATATGGACACGACCTTCCATTTTAAAGGTTTTATATGGACACGACCTTCCATTTTAAAGGTTTTATATGGACACGACCTTCCATTTTAAAGGTTTTATATGGACACGACCTTCCATTTTAAAGGTTTTATATGGACACGACCTTCCATTTTAAAGGTTTTATATGGACACGACCTTCCATTTTAAAGGTTTTATATGGACACGACCTTCCATTTTAAAGGTTTTATATGGACACGACCTTCCATTTTAAAATTAAAATAGATCAGATTTGCATTAAATTTGATCCATAGTCATTTGATACCAATGAAACAAAATTCCCTGAATTTGGATTTCTTCTTAAGACCCCTAAAACTGGAGCCTTAGATATTTTCTAGAGTCAAAATCATTACTGGATTTTGATAAAAATCGGAATAAGGATTCTAGATACAAGGTGTAGTATGAGTATATATTGCTTTTAATCTTCGTAAGAGGCCATGAAAATGATACAGTCTTCTTCTATTCGGGGAATTTATTTTATATTAAGCTACACAGCGGTGTCCGCATTTCATCCCTATATGGAATCGTCAGGCTAAGTGTTATATATATATATATATATATATATATATATATATATATATATATATATATATATATATAAAATACAATGTACACACTTATAATATTATGATATATTATGTATCGATTTTCAGTATTTACTTCAACAGTGCTCAATATGTGTGTAGAGATAAGGAGTAAGTTATGAAAATATATTTACAGCAATTAAGTTACGCAAGGGCGTCCGTATTTCATCCCTATATGGAATTGTCAGGCTAAGTGTTATATATATATATATATATATATATATATATATATATATATATATATATATAATGCATGTTCCTTCAGTAGTTGAACACTTAACTACAGCTGCCTATAACAAGTTTAAACTCTCGCTGATTCATCAGATTGTTCATAGTGGGTTTAAGCGTCGGAATTTTGGTTATAACATGACTCGAATTCCGGAGGTTTCGAATCCTGCGACCGGTATGAATAATTATCTCTACACTGACGATTCCCGAAAGGATGAAACGTATATGTATGTAGTTAAAAACAAAAACCAAAAAAATTATATGTGTATCCAATACAAACCTAAACGATATTCAAAGTACAACATTCATAAATCAGCCTACCCTGAAGAGTGTCTGTTGCAACATTCCGACTGGCATTGTACACCTCGTGATATTGACCGATTTTCAATTCAAACACTGGACCCTGACTTTAGGACAAATCTAGAATAAGGGAGATAATTCTCTTTTTTAAACTTTTGTTTTTATTCCAATAAATAGTTGATGTTTTTATTTTAAAATCCGTAAATATACTTGTCCGTTGCCTTTCATAGTAAACAGAATGTAAGTAAATTTTAAAAAGAAAATCCCATACACATCACCTCCTCTGCCGACGTTGGGCTGTGTTCTAGGTTGTAGTGTATCTGTATATTTATTAAGTTGGGACATTTATCACACTAACAGTGAGATTAAAAGGCCAAATTCACATTCACAATAAAACTAGCTTATTAATATACTGATCATGTGTATGCGATCGGCGTCGCAGTAAGATGAACAAACTTGCATATTGCTTTGCAAAAGTACATCTCTGTCATTAACTATTCGTTTTTATTCTTTTCTAATTCAATTTTTCATTTTACTATAACCTATAGTTCATTTTACAAATATTTTTATATCGTGGATAAATGCTTAGCATTTTGTGTAAAAAGAGTATTTCCGGTCCTTTCCGGTCATTTCCGGTCCTTTCCGGTCAGTTTTCATCAGGGGTTACCAATATTGGTTTTCTCAATTTCCCGGGCAACGTCGGAACACGACTTCCGCTAGCATATAACAAAATCTATATTTTTTGTGATTTAAGGAAATTTTAATTATCAATGAATATTATTTATCTAGTGATAATAATTCATAATAGTATGCATTCTAATGTCCATTTTTGAAATGATTAAAAAGTTTATTTTAATTTTGTTATTGCATTTTTTAAATTGTTTTTATTGTTCTTGATTTTTTTATTGTTTTAATGTGTTAATGTTTTTATTTATTTTATTACAATGTAAAGTTGGACCATTTTCCAGTATCTCTAAAATTTCTAATTCAAAATTCTAATTATCTTAAAATTCTAATTCAAAATTCTAATTATCTTAAATTTCTAATTCAAAATTCTAATTATCTTAAATTTCCGATTCAAAATTCTTATTATCTTAAATTTCTAATTTAAAATTCTAATCATCTTAAATGCTTAATTCAAAATTCTAATTATCTTTAATTCCTAATTAAAAATTCTAATTATCTTAAATTTCTAATTTAAAATTCTAATTATCTTAAATTTCTAATTCAAAATTCTAATTATCTCAAATTTCCGATTCAAAATTCTTATCATCTTAAATTTCTAATTTAAAATTCTAATCATCTTAAATTTCTAATTCAAAATTCTAATTACTTAAAATTTCTAATTCAAAATTCTAATTATCTTAATTTTCTAATTCAAAAATATTAATTATCTTCAAAAGTTATTTATTTTTTCTTAAAAATTATTTCGTAGGTGGTTTTATTGTAATTTTTTAAGTTGATGATTTTTTTTTAAAAAGTACTTTTTTATTGTTTATTTTTATGAAAATTTTAACTTAAAATATATTTTTCTCGTAAGTAACATATAATTTCTTTTTTGTGTCTTTTTAATTGAACAAAAACTTTATTTAGCGATAAATGTTATCATTTGAAAGACACTTTGAGAACCCTATTATGAGCAGGTACTTTCGCTAGTGGATAAAGAAAGAAAGAAAATTAAAATTAAAATAATAAAAACATGTTTTGTTTAAATTCAACTGGTATATAACAACTCCGTGTCGTTCTCTCCTCTTATTCCAAGATTTATTCGTTGATATATTTTTTCTTGTTTCATTTTTATCTCTGTAAGCTCTGTACTCCCTTTCTTGATCTAGAAGATAGCAATACTAGTTTCCCTCTCTTTTCCCTCTCTATTCCCCTCTTTTCTCTATCTTTCTCCCCTCGCTGTCACTCTTCCTCCTCTGCCTGTCTTTCTCTCTTTCTCTTTCTCTCACCTCTTCTCATTTCTCTTGTTTCTCTAAGCATCAGCAGCAGCAGCCGTAATAGCAGCTCTGTTCTTCTACAGTTTCTAACGACTGGCACCATCGCAACTGCCAGCCTCTAGTAGAAAGCATTGGAAGCAGCGGAAGAGGCTGTACTACCATTTTTCAGGCGTCTTACTCTGACCTCATCCAAGGCAAAAAAAAATTCATCGTTCTAGATTCTGTAATCTACATTCATTTTACTTACCTTAAAAAACTCAGGTGAGTTGACCGTTCCTTTCTTTCATAAGTAAAATCGATTTTTTGCCAAACATATACAGGTACACACACAGACATACAAGCAAGCTCACACGCGCGCATACACACACACTCTCTCTCACACACACGCACACAATCATACACACACACACACACACATATATATATATATATATATATATATATATATATATATATATATATATATATATATATATATATATTATACATATATAGCATACACAGGTGGGACAAGGATTATACTGTTTTAAAAACTGAATCATTTTTTTAATTATTTTAAATGCATATGAGTTCGCATATGCATGCATACATGCATGCATGCATACATGCATGCATACATGTGCACATATATCTGCATATATATGCACATACATCTGCATACATACGATAATACGTGTGCATGTACAGTACACATTTCCACTGATTAAGAGTTCGTTTTTTTGTACTATCAATATTTGGAGAAAAAAAAGTCTGCAAACTTTATATGACTATTTTAATTATTTTCTCCTTAGGTCTAAAAGTTATTTTGTTTGATAAATGCATTTATAAACTTTATATAACTATTTCAATTATGTTCTGCTTAGGTCTAAAAGTTATTTTGTTTGATAAATGCATTTATAAACTTTATATAACTATCTTAATTATTTTCTCCTTGGGTCTAAAAGTTATTTTGTTTGATAAATGCATTTATAAACTTTATATAACTATCTTAATTATTTTCTCCTTAGGTCTAAAAGTTATTTTGTTTGATAAATGCATTTCGCGAAAGTTATTTTGCATGCATTGTTTAAAATGTAACATTTTATTCGTTTTTTCTTTAGTCGTATTTTACCAAATTTCAAACTCCAAACAACATTCATCCAATTTGGAGAGAGTCTATTGGCTAAAAAACCAAGAATGGATCAAATCAAAAATACTTTTCAACGAACACTCAAACTTTTTGTCTCTTTTAATGAAGAGTAGATATTCATATTTAAAAGTATTCATAATTTTTGCAAGATGTTAAACCGGGAAAAGATATCATTTTAATGGTTATTACTTTAGATGAATAGCATTTTCATTATATTTGAGCGTTTTGTTTGTGGGCGAGGGGGTAGTGCTTCAGTAATGGGGGGGGGGGGGTTATATAGTGCTATCAAAACTTTTCTTTAAGGTTTTAACTATTTTAAATAACTAAAACAATGCAATTACACAAGCGTAAATCTACTAAGGTGTACAATATTTTACCGTTTAAAATGTTTTTTTTTTGTTATTATTCTTTTATAGTTCTATATTTTGTGTAACGTTTGGGTTCGTTATTAGATTTTTACAAACCCTGAAATGAGTATAATATATGAAAGCCTGTCCATGAGCAAGAATTAAAACTGTAAGGCCATGTCTACTGGACAAGAATATAGAATTAGTAACATTTGCAAGTATATTTAAAAAAAAAAAAACATCTTTTTTACCGAGTGTTTTAAAATGCTGGTTAAGAAATAGAAAAGAAGAAAAAATAGAAAATGGGATAAAAGGAAAAAAAGGAACGAAATAAGGAAAATGAAGAAGAAAGGGTAAAAGGAAGCAGCGAAATAAAGAAAAAGAAGAAAAAAGATGAATAAAAAGAAAGAAAAAAGAAGGAAAAGACAGAATGAAAAATATAAAGGAAGAGGGGAACAAATTAATAGAATTTTGATTTAATCTTAATTTTAAATGTTCATTTCATATGGACTTTGAAATTTTTAAATGCGTTCTCCTAATTATTTTTAGTTCAGATCTTCAGTAATTTAATATACAACATACGCACACAAATCTCTCTCTCTCTATATATATATATATATTATATATATAATAGACTCTCCCATGAGTGCCTCGCGCGTGAATTTATAATTGCAAGGGTTGCGCAATCCTCAACAACCACTCTCCTGAGTCTGCATTGCTTGATTCCAATGGCAAGTAGTAATACTAGAAACAATGCCGATATAAGAGCACATACAGCACCTGGTATTCCCAAATGGTCACCCATTTTAGTACTGGCCAGGATCGACGCCGCTTAACTTCGGTGATCTAACGGGAACCGGTGTGTCAACGTGATTGTGCCGTGTGTGTGTATATGTATATATATGTATATATATATATATGTTATATATTTATTATATATAATATAATATATATATATATATATTATATATATATATATATATATATATATATATATATATATGGGAAGAGAAGGATGAAGGTAATCCGACGTGATGGTAAAATGAAAAAGGAAAACCAAAAACTGGATATATATATATATATATATATATATATATACTGATGGCTGTGAGTATCGGCTCTTTTGGCCGGCTCAAACTTTTGGAATTGCATACTGTGCTCGATGCATACGGTGCTCGATGCATACTTCTCAAACAGAGCTTTAAAGGAGTACATGTTTTTAAAAAACACATATAATCCTTTTAAATAGCATATATATATATATATATATATATATATATATACAGTTTTCGTTGCCGGCTCGTTATCACTTCGAAAAGTTCATTACTTGAAATACTTGAAAGATTCATTGCAAACTTTGTTGTAAACACGAAACAAAATCTTTCTCATTTATTCATAAAGATAGATAATTAGTACTTTCGTTGAAAATACATTTATCTGTTAAATGCGACCGTAAAGAAAAGGAAAGAAGAAATCAATTTGCTTTTTTTTCACTTGCAATTCAGAAATAGATCCAAACTTGTGTAAAATCAAGTCGCTTCCTATAAAGAAAGAAACATTTGAACACAAATAATGAATATTTGTTACAGAAAATAGGACAATATTTTTAAAAAGAACTATTTATTTTATTATAATCAAAACAATAATTGAATTAAAAAAAAACAATAACAAATAATAATGAATTAATAAAATGTCCTTTTTCAAAAGCAATATGCAAATTAGTTGACTTTGCGACTGATATCTCATATACATAAGCAGTATATAAAATAATGGTGCATCTATTGTGTTAAGTTTAATTAACTTTGACAAATGTGTTTTGAGTTTACTCTTGACGCGATAAATGGCCACATCTTTCGAATGTATTCATTTAGATGCGTATTTCCATTCGATCAGGAAGTTTATTTTCAAGACAGATTTAAAAACCAGATTTATTAAACAGTTGCCTATTTTGGCAGGAGACTAATATATTTTGGGGACAAGATGAACTGAAAAACGGCAATAGCATATAACAATTTCATGGATTCAAGAATCATGGTACAAAACGGATTAAGAAGTCATTTTTGTGAACTATCGGATGAAATATTTAACAAGATTTGATTGGAATATAAATACTATATCTTAAGTGTATATATTTTTTGCAAAAGGCGTTAAATTGTGAAGATGGTTAAAAAGAGAGATGCCCAAGGGCGCATAACACAAATAATAATAATAATAATAATAATAATAATAATAATAATAATAATAATAATAATAATAATAATAATAATAATAATAATAATAAGGGAGATGGAAAAAGCCACGAAGGAAAGCACCATCCAGACCTCCACTGAAAGGACGCACAGAGTACGGAAATCTTCCGGGAGCTTATTTCAAGAGAAAGTCAACGGTCGCTATTAGCGAGATATCAATGGTAAACGGCTGTTCCGATGAGGCAAAATGATATGTGAGCCAATAGAGACGTTATAACAATTTGAATATTCTGTGTTTCTTTTAAATATTGCACACACACACACATATATATATAGTAAGTTATGAAAATACATTTATGGGAATTAAGCTAAACAGAGGCGTCCGCGTTTTATCTCCGTGGAAAATCGTCAGGCTAAAATGGCGATGCTCTACGGATACATATATATATATATATATATATATATATATATATATATATATATATATATATGTGTGTGTGTGCGTGTATAGTCGGGGACAACCGTAAATCTATCTTTTATAAGCTACTACACCGAGGTTTGAACTCCGATACGAACGTCATGTTTGACTCGATTGTCGAGGCGCAAACCAATGCTCTAACGCGCATTGTCAAGAAATGGGAAGTAAATTAACATCTAAATAGCAAACACGGCGGCAATCAAGCATGTAATCATATATATATATATATATATATATATATATATATATATATATATATATATATATATATATATATATGTGTGTGTGGGGGGGGTATGAAGTGTATCAGGTTTGGCAAAGGATCTTAGTAGTAGAGCATCCGCTGACGATTGAAAGGTTCTACGTGTAAAATATAGTTTGCTAACAATTACCCCCACGGCCACATAAAATGGGTGTGTCCAATCGTGCGCGAGCAGACATTGGCTCAGGTACTTTCTTATTTGACCAACTATTGATTATGTATTTTACACCTTGCGCCTATCAACATTAAATTAATATATATATATATATATATATATATATATATATATATATATATACATATATACATATATATATATATATATATATATATATATATATATATATATATATATATATATATATATATATACACATACATATACGTTTGTTTCCCATTTAGTTCGTGTTAAATTTTCTGAACCGGGAAAACCTTTTTATAATAAAAATTCAAAATTCAAATTAGTCTTTCTTTTCGCTATATCTGCTCTCTTTTTTCTTCATCCTAATCTCTCTTTTCTCTCCAACTATGTTCAATATGTATGATGGTATTCCATATTGTTTATAATGAACTATTCCAATCGTCTGTTGTATAATTAGTTTAATTACTATAGCCAGTCAGGTAGAGAGAGAGGGGGAAGATTTATATATATATATATATATATATATATATATATATATATATATATATATATATATATATATACATATATATATATATATAAAAGGTCCAGCGCTCTTAGTAGCCACGGCTACTACTTTTTCTCATCAACCCATCATGTCAACCCAATATTTCTATGTACTTGCATGACATTTTTCTTAAAATTATCATCCTGAGGAAGTCTTACAAATAAAGACGAAACGTTGATGATTATATAAAAAATATCTCTTGGTTTTTCCTTTTTCAATTCCCATATATATATATATATATATATATATATGTATATATATATGTGTGTGTGTGTGTGTGTGTGTGTGGGTGTGGGTGAGAGAGAAAGAGAGAGAGAGAGTGAAGAAAGAGGGAACCGAAGCAAGGGAGTACAAACTATATAAAATCAAGACCGGGTTCAATTAGCATACAATGTGGGATAGATGTTCATCATAGCTATGCATGTGTATATATACAAGCACAAGTATATATATATATATATATATTTGTTAAACATGCGTGTGTGCGAACAATTATGCATATTTGAAGACTGTGTTCAGTTGGCACTTGTCGCAACAGCGAACCACTCGTTGAGTTTCTACCCTGCGAGGTGTGGCCCCATAGAAGAGCCTGCCCTTCACCGGGCCTGTCGGCAACGCGCCGATTGATTGTAAATGTATCCTTTTTATATGTTAGCATCATAAATGCCGAAACGTATCGGTGGTTAGCGTGTTCATTTCAGGCAAGTCATTCTTAATAACAATCGTCTTAACATTATCAAATAAACGTACGTCTTTCCAGACGGAACAAAACCTAACATGTTATCTACTTAATTATATGTAACTCTACATCTATCTATTTATCGTTTCATCTCTTTTTCTCTCTTTCTCTCTCTATCTTTCTCGTTCTCTTTCTCTCTCGTGCTCTCTCTCTCTCTCTCTCTCTATATATATATATATATATATGTATATATATATATATATATATATATATATGTATATATATATATATATATATATATATATATATATATATATATATGTATATATATATAAGTGTGTGTGTGTCTGTGTGTGTGTGCCTGTATTGGATTTGAGTTGTAACATACTCCGAGCTCGGGGTTTCGAATCACGCGACCAGTAGTGAATAGTTATATCTCTATGCTGACGAATCCCGATTAAAAGACTAAAAGTATACGGACATAGATAATAAACAAAAAAAATATTTATTATAATATATATTTATATATATATATATATATATATATATATGTGTGTGTGTGTGTGGGGGGGGTTATATTACAGTAGATCAGAACTGGATAAACAGAGGTTGAAGAGCGTCCGGTAAAGAAGTCTTCATAGGTCCCCTTTTGTTGGGATTTGAAACCGACGGTACCGAGGTTGTTCTGATTTTCTATAATCCAAACATTAATAAATGTCACACTCATTTTTGCTTTTTCTTAATACTCGAGCACTTGGATTATCTCCCACTAAACACAAACACACATACACACACACGCGCGCACCCACACATCTCTTTCTTTATCTATCTATATATCACTCTCTATTTCTATCTATCTATCTATCTATCTTTATATCGCTCTCTCTATCTCTTACTATTCATTTATCTATTTCTATATCTGTTTCTCTCGCTATCTATCTATCTATCTATCTATATATATATATATATATATATATATATATATATATATATATATATATATATATATATATATATATATATTTAGCTAGCTAGCTATTTAACTCTTTCAATCTCTGTTTCTCTCTCTCTCTTATTCTCTCTCTCTCTCTTTCTCTCTCTCTCTCTATCTCTCTCTCTTTCTCTCTCTCTCTCTCTCTATCTCTTTCTATCTGGATGTATCAATTGAGCAACCCGATGATCGTTTGTTTCCGGCCCACAACACTAAATAACCATTTCATTCTTGTTTCGTACATTTAACGAGTGTGACCAGTGAAAATTCCACAGTTGTATCTTACATCCGTTGCATATGTCTGCCTGCTTGCAAATATTTCCATTCCATGGATTTCTAGTGCAAAAGCAGACGTCAGGATCGTATTGCACAACATTTGTTAAAAGTGTAACAGACTGATCTGGTTTACCCCCTTCATTCACGGCTCAAAAATACAATTATTTTCCTTGCAAACTTGATCCATCATCCTGAAGGTGATCTGCCAGTCAGCCGGTGTTTCGTTGCTGTAACGCGCTTGAAACGCGTCCAACAAACAAGCAGTGTCACTCGCATATTTGCATTGCGTCAAATTGACTATTTACAAACATTTTAAAACATGTCTAACACATTGGATCACGTGACTGGAGGGGTTTTAAGATATTGGCGGGGACGAAAAAATAATTATGCTTCGCCAGTGTTCGCCCTACTATTCATATTCATATAAAATAACGTCTGAATCAGTGAAGTTAAAAAAAGACAAAAAGAAATAAGAGAAAAAAAAAGAGAACGTCTAAAAACTGAAAAGTTTAGGAAAATCAAATCCGCTTAAATACTTGAAACTGAATGGCTGTGCCGGGTTCTAATTCAGATTGTTCCACAGAAACACTTTCCTAAAAACTCCTGGAAGAGGAGATAAATAAAGTACTTGAAACGGATTCGTCTGCAAGTGTTTTACTTGCTAACATTTGCGTGACGGGACGGATATAAAATTATAAAATGATAAAATAATACACAACTGTTGAAAAACGTTTTTTACAAATGTTGGTAGCCTCACTTCTTTAAATATGTATATATTTTTTTAACATAGTTCACCCCAAACAAGGCAGGCCGCCACTGTAGATGTAAGGAGCTACTGAGAAAAAAGAGAGAAGGTTTGGGAAATCAACCTAAATTGGGAGCTGCGCAGCGAGATGTCTGTTTACATTAGTTTTAAATTTCTGCATGTCAGTACTGTCGGGGGAAACAGGTGGAAGGGAGGGAGTTCCAGAGGCCAGCAGCACGAGGAAATAAGCTATTGGAGTAGAAAGCTCTCCGGCATCTGGGGACCTCCACAGTGAATGCATTGGATGTAGCTGATTGTCGAGTAGGTTTAGTGAATTTACGTAAAGGGGGCACCAGAGTAGCCAGTTCATATATATATATATATATATATATATATATATATATATATATATATATATATATATATATATATATATATTTATATAATGAAGGAGAATGGAAAGGAATTAGAGAAAGCAAAGGCCAAATCAAAATTCAATTCCTAGAAGTTCGCTTTTAGTACACTTCTTTATATATATATATATATATATATATATATATATATATATATATATATATATATATAAACAATAATGTTTGTATAAATAAAAATGTATACTTAAGAACAGCTTGACTTGTTATTGAGCACTTTTTATAAACACTTGAGTTTCAATGGATTTACATCTACAGAAACTAATACAATACGTGTACCATATATATATATATATATATATATATATATATATATATATATGTGTGTGTGTATGTGTGTGTGTGTGTGTGTGTGTGTGTGTGTGGCACTTTATGTAAGTGGAAGATGTTTGTAAGTCTCTTCATATAAAACAATAAACTTAAACATTTCTTTCATATATTAAATAGGTTTCTCTTTTCTTTTTTCAGACCGTTAAATGCGCAAGCAATTTCTCTTCGGTTCCTCTTCACTTTCTTTTTTCCTTTCGTCTTTTTTTCTTCCCCTCATTCTTTCTCTTCCTTCCTTCTTTCTTTCTTTCTTTTTTACTTTTCACCTTTCCTCCGTCCTCCCTTTCTTTACAAACATCTCTCCCCACCTCCACCCCCCAACCCCAACCCCCTGTGCTTCTCTCTCGTTTTATTTCTTCGGCGAAACATCTTTCTTCTTATAAGGGCAGGACGCCCGGCTTTGCGGTATTCTACATATCACCTCACCACAGCAATGCGTAGTTTGTTGCGCTTTTCGCTTTTTTTTTCGCTTTTTTCGCTTTTTTCGGTTTTTCGTTTTTTTTGTTTTTTTTGTTTTTTTTACTTCTTCAAATCTTTCTGATATTTTTGTTTGCGTGTGCGTTTCAAGCATTCGTTAGCATTCGTTTGCATTCAAATTTAGCACGTTGTTTTTAAAATACATGCATTCATTAGTCTCTCTAATTTTCAATCCATATATATATATATATATATATATATATATATATATATATATATATATACACAAAATAAAACTTTTTATTTATACAAACAGTTTTAGCTACACATTTGCAGACATGTTTCAATACTAGCTGGTAACCAGCTGGACTTCCTCAGGCCACTTTTTAATATGGGTGCGAGAAAATGAATATATATATATATATATATTTATATATATATATATATATATATATATATATATATATATATATATATATATATATATATAACTTCTTTGTAATATAGTAGGAAAAATCCCAGCAGAGTGCTCGATTAATTAAGAATTAAAGTTAAAAATTAAAAATTAAGAGCGTAATATTTAAACAGATGACAACAGAAGCTGAAGGGAGCCGGATGGCCAAGCCCTTTGTGTTTGAAACCGACGGTACGAATGTTGTACTAATTTTTCTGTACCAAAATAAATAAATATATATATATATATATATATATATATATATATATATATATGGGGGGGATGTGTATGTATCTGTCTGTCTGTCTTTATTTCTATATGTGTGTGTGTGTGTGTTTCTATTGATTTCATAGAGCAACAAGTGATTAAATCCTATCTCCTTTGATTTCATCCGTTGTTTGATCAATTCCTCTAATAACAATTATCGCCTGTCGATCTCTGTCCAAATCCTCTTATCTCCGTCCTCCTCATCGCCATCCCTGACGTTTTGCCAGACTCCGATGCAATGCACTGCTGTTAATCGCTGACCGGCCAACCAGAATGAACAAGTGCTAATTATTTGACAGCGCTCGTTTATTAGCCGTTTTATCGGTGCTACTTACTTGCCGGCAAAGAAGCACGCTCCAGCAGCACGGCAATGATTGGTTTGAGGTATTAACCCCTGGATCTCCCTCTCCAGAAAAAAAAAGAAAGAACACGTCTCATATAAATAGATCGAAGGTGGGGGGGGGGCGTTGTATATTAGCTATGTGTTTTTTTAATTCCCCCTAAATACTTGAAATAGATTCGTCCGCCATTTTTTTTTTCAAGTATTTAGGCGAATTACACGGTGTTTTTTTTTTGATGAAGCGCTTACTTTCTGCACACAACAGTAATCAAAACTACTTGGGAGTTTCGGTCTCTGACTTGGTTCCGATTCAAAAAACAAATGTTATGGAAATAAAACATTAGCATTAACACAGTCTCATCAAACTTATATCTTCTCAATATATAAAAGAGAAAGTTTGTTTGTGTGGCTGTTGTGTAAATTGATATATTAGCAGATAGAAACGTTAAATAACGTTAAAGATTTTCAAAGAATTTAATGACACCTTTCGAATTACCTACGATTCCAACTGGAGTCACTTCAGGTCCAATCATCGGTTCCAATCATCGCTTATCGGGGATGAAATAAAAACAAAATCATATGCCAAGATCAAACACAATTTTTCTCATGCAAAATTTAACGAGGAATCCATTTGGTATTAATTACCTATAAGGATTTATTTTTTCATTATAATATCGTGGGGTCCTCGTTCGCGCCGGACATCAATAAATTGCAAAAACGGCGTCTTACTTTATTTTAGAAATTAAAAAAAAATACAGTAAAATAGTAATATGTGGTTCAGGGCTGGGAGCAGGATTACACCGGGTTCTTATTACTTGCCGGGCAACGCCAGTGGTGCCTGCTAGTATCTTTATAAATTCGGTATCTCTTTGAAATCATGATGGAAATGGAACATGGCTATTGTCTTCGATTTTTCTTTTTCTTTATTTAAAAAAAACACTGGTAGAATCAATTTCTGCCGAGTGATGAAGATGGAACTGTTCCTAATAGTTTGGTTGGTGCTCAGGACGAAACAGATGTCTGAATCTGTCTTGCCAGGCATTGACCTCGATCTGTAGCAATACTGTTGAGCTTAGTGTTTATTTAAAATTGCAATACTATAGAGCTGGGATTCATCTGGTCTTGGGTTCATTGAAGTTTTGATGTCTAACAACTGACTTAGTAAAAAGACCCAACAAAATTGTTAACCATCTCGCCAACTACAACCCGGACCACCTTTTCGATGTTCATGTGTCTAACACACGTGGGCATGCCTACAAAGTCAGAAAACGGAACACAGCTCCCACGACTTTCTGGAAATATTTTTCTTTCACATAAGAATTGCCGAAGCATGGAACAAACTGCTGGCTATCGAGATATAGCAATCCTTTAAAACTCGCGGGCTTCCCGAAATTCGACAAAACAACACCAGATGCGCCTCTTCGTACACATGCACACATATACAGGGACTTTTGATAAGTTATAGTGCACGTGAGCACTGTACACAGCGATGTCATTATCATTTGCATTATCGCAACAGCCGCTGACCATTGATTTCTCACTGGCAACGACCAATGGTCTTCTTTGGGATTTGTGTTCCCCCTCCCCCCATGTCCCAGTTCTCTTCGCACTCTTCCAGTGGAGGTCTGGTTAGTGCTTTCCTATCTCGGTCTTTCCAACCTCCATGACTATTCACAATTATGTTGTGTTGTATCAGCCAGAATTGATGCTCTTTTGGGGAGGAGGGGCTAACAGTTTATAAGATTTCTAGTAGTTTTAGTTCCCTTGGTTTCATGTGGTATTTCTTCCATCTTTTTGTTTTACTTCCGTTGCAATTTCCATGTGGCTAGTTAGTGTGCGTTGTTATGGAGGTTGGTGTCCTCATTCGATGACCTACCTTAAGATTTCAGCCGTTTTACTTATTGCTGTCCACTGTATCATCATCATCATCATCATCATCATCATCATCATCATTATTATTATTATTATTATTATTATTATTATTATTATTATTATAGATGTATTGTGAACCAACAATCGTTGTAGTCATTAATTTCAATGTCATGTAACTTCATTTTCCGTTTTTGATTTTATTTTGGTATATTTTTCTTTTTTTTATATTCGCATCAAAACATTTATATGTACCTCACCAGTAAAGTTTGCCATGTGCAATTCTTCACTTGAAATTATGTTGTCTTTAATAATGTTGTGTCTTGAAAGGTTTTGTTTTCCATCATTGAAAATATATGGAAACGGAGCAAGCACTGGTACGGACTGTAAACTTGCTACGCCGTTTTCAATTTCTGTCGGAACTGTGAAGCCACTTTTCTTTACCATTGGGAAAAGTGTGGATCTATATCTCCTTCCCTTGGCTATGATTGAAATAGTAAGGTAGACTAGGCTATACAGTCTTGCTATGTCAACTGGTCTAATAGAAGTAAAAACCTGAAGCAACACTAAACCTAACCCTAACCCTAACCCTAACCCTAACACTAACCCTAAACCCTTTCTACGCTCATCCCTTCTTCTGGATTTTATCATGTCAGTGGACTTAAACAATGCCGGATTCCTCCATGTCATTGAAAATTAGAAGTACGGTTGGAGATTACGCAACCATTGCTTCATAATAACCTAATCGCAAAGCCACTTCTTATAAGAATATTCATTGTTTCTTCAGATAGTTCTTTCAACTTTAAAATATGTATGCGAGATATGAAAAGTATGACGGAGAACTGATATCTCCACACGATATATATGAAGCGTGTCTGAAAATAAACGGGACTTTTATATGTTGTATCCTGTGTGAGCTATGGACAAAAGAAGTCGCCGAACTGAAACAACCTTCCTATTCACCTTACCTTGCTCTATGTGACGTTTTCTTTTGCTCCAAGAAAAAACATTTTAAGATAATCTGGCTTTGAATTTTCAAACGCTTGTGTGTGTGTGTGTATGTGTGTGTGGGGTGTGTGTGTGTGTGTGTGTGTGTGTGTGTGTGTGTGTGTGTGTGTGTATGTGTGTGTGTGTGTGTGTGATCAATAGACAGCTGTTTTGCTTATCACGGTCCTTCAGACATGGCGAGTGCTTGAAATCCGTCGGTAACCACAACTATTCATCATATCAATTATTTTAAGTTTCCAAAACGTTTAAAACTCGCCGAAATACTATTTATTCGAACGCTGTTTATAGTGCTCAACGTTATAAAAGAATATATTACAGAGCTGATACAATTTGTAAAGTTGCGACTCCCCTGACATTTTGGATCAGCCGTGTAAGTTTACTTTACAAATGATTTGAAATTCGACCGTTTGGACAGCAATCGAGAAATCTTACGCTATCACACACGCTTGCCACGAAAATAAGGGGCATTTTATTGTTTCGCATCTCTTTGGATTCACGATAGCTCAATTATTCTACAAAGAACAATGCTTTACGCTAAGTGCCAACCGTTATCTCTCTTACTAGAGAGCTCAACCCACGAGTGAGTAACAAATGTAGCCATTTTCCGCATAGAAATAACAGTACTTCATCACTAACTGTTAACCACAAAGGGTCTCCTACGCATCTCTGGGGTTAGCAATACAACATACATGATTAGCATAGTGAGTTCGGTTCTCTCATAATTCCCCCCCCCACGTGACAGCAAGGTCTGCAAGTCACCGCCCTCAACGTGAGCCCCCAAAATGTGCCACCAACATTCGCATAAATCGGCCCAGAGACGGGTTCGTATATTAAGGCTCTGTTTTACTGACCAACTTGACGTAAAATGCGACGTGTTGTCTCCCTCTTCTTGCTTTCTGTTACTCGGGCCCTTGTAAAACAAATTCTTGGACCTTAGCCATTTGTTGGTATAGGCACCATTTTAGTTGTCGCCATATCTATCCGATGTCTACCAGTGGGGACACATTCTACGATCACTTAACTAAAATGTCTGTAACCACATTCATTCAGCATATTTTCACTTCTTTTCAAAGTTTCACAAACGTTTAAAATAAAATAAAATGGTGTTTATGTGAACGTTATTTTATAATGCTAAACATTATACATTAAAACAGAATATAACAGAGTTGATACAATTTGTAACATGTTGGAAATGTCGTGTAAGTTTACTTTACAAATTATATATATATATATATATATATATATATATATATATATATATATGAGAAAGGCAGGATGAGAGTAATCCGACGTAATGGGAAATGAAAAAGGAAAGACCAAGAGATATTTTTTTATATATTCATCAACGTTTCGTCTTTATTGTAAGACTTCATCAGGGTGATAATTTTAAGAAAAATGTCATGCAAGTACATCAACATATTGGGTTGATATGATGGGTTGATGAGAAAAAGTAGTAGAGCGCTGGACGAATGTCCGGGCTGCGAGAAGTCAGTCAGTGGCAAAGAATGAAATGGATATGGAGAGCTTTGAGTGGGTACCATTAAGGCAGCAGTGAAAAAGGGGAGAGGGGAGAGTGTTAGTGAATTTGTCTTAGGGTGGGGGGGGGGGAATGTTGCGTTTTTTGGAATTTTTTTACATATTATATAAATGTCATGAGAATAAGATATATTTGAAGTTTTAAAAATGGTTCGGCCACCGATAACTCCCTTTGGTTAGGAGAGCACTCAGAGATTCGGGACCACTTACATTGTTTTACCCATAAAATGTTATACATGTGACTTAAATTTCATAAAAATAGGATATATTTCAAGTGTTAAGGGGTTTATGCCATCATAGTTCCCTTATGTGTGCACGTAGAGATTCGAGGGAACACTTCCATTGTCTTCCCCGGTAAATTTTACATGAGAATACACTTTTAGATTTTATGTGGATTCTCAAACCTTTCTTTCTATATGGAACACAGAAACATCACACAGACATACACACATCCATTGCGTTACATATAGATAGATAGATAGATAGATAGAGAGAGAGAGAGAGAGAGAGAGAGAGAGATATGAAATATTATGAATGTATATTTATTAAACACAAAGAGAATATCTCGATATCCTATACGGCAATATTTATAATTTGTTTGTGTAATAATGTGTTTACTACTAACAATGAAGATAACTACAATAATAATAATAATAATAATAATAATAATAATAATAATAATAATAATAATAATAATAATAATAATAATAATAATAATAATAATAATAATGACAAATGTATCTTATACTTGTTATCATAGATCTGAGTTAGTCTGTTTACCTGTAACACAGCTTACGCGCTTCGTGCACTTTTATGGCAAACAATTTCATAAAGCATGAAACGCGCGTAACAGGTAAACATAATTAATCGCATTCACAATAACATTTATTTATTTGTGAGAAGTGTTGTTATATATACCGATAGCGAGGTTGGTAAGTTATTTGATAAATACCAATAAACGTATACAAAGTAATGTATTTGTTTTGTCTATAATTCGCTGAAAAAGTGTTAAATAAATAAATATATGTTTATACGTGCAGGGGAAGATAGAAAGAGAGAGAGTGGGAAGTGTGTGGGGGGGTCTGTGTGTGTGTGTGTGTGTGTGTGTGTGTGTGTGTGTGTGTGTGTGTGTGTGTGTGTGTGTGTGTGTGTGTGTGTGTGTGTGTGTGTGTGTGTGTGTGTGTGTGTGTGTGTGTGTGTGTGTGTGTGTGTGTGGTTCTGTATATGTATTCCTATAAGATAAAAAAAATACTCAACTGTAGTAGCGAAGTAACCACAAACTGTTGACTAAGAATTTAATTTACTTTAGGATAGCGACTAAGAATCTTAAACAAAAAGAAATCCACTTCAAAAAAATTAAAGTGAATCTAACTTTTTACTAAAATTTTATGAATAAAGGAAAAAGAATCATCAAATCACACTTAAAGTTGATATAAGGTTAATAATATAGATTTTGAATCTCACATATTAGTTCATAAATGAGAGGATGAGTATGGCTTCCCAAGATCAAAGCCTGATGACAATGCTTTTGATAAGATCATCAAGAACAACAAGATGGGCTATCCTAGGAATATATAGATGAGGAAGGCTCTATAGACTGGCTGAAAAGAGGGCCGCTCCACTATAATCAAGAGAAATTTAATGGCTGCCCAAGATGATGACCAACACCTTTAAAAAGATGAGTGGTCTCAGCAACAATAACAAGTGCGGGTTCTACCACATAGAAGTCGAGAGTGTGAGCCACCGGATATCCAGTTATAAGATTCTGCTGGGGGACGGCTACTATACAATGCGACACAACGGAGTGTGTAAATATCACCACTGGACCAAGTTCTGATAACATATACCAAAAAGAACTATAAGAAAATAAGACATAGACAATCCACTATGACTAAGTAATCCCTATAAATTTAAAAAAACGGAACTGTTAAACCTGACATAGTGATATGGAAAAAGAGGTAGAGAGTAGCAACCCTAATTGAAGTCAGTGTTCATAATGATCCTAGCATTTACATAGCTAAGAGGAAGAATATAAATAAATACCATATGTACGACATGAAACGAAACTGGAATCTTCCCATTACTCATAGGAAAAAAAGAATTTTAGATAATATACCCGGTGAACCAAGGGTAAGAGAGATCCAAACAATTGCATTTAAACGAAACATTTTCAATCCTAAAATGATCTCTCGGTTGGAGTCGCTAAAATAGCAGATTAATGTCTGGATTCGGCATGATGCCGATCCCAAGCAAAAACAAAAAAAATGTTTTTAAGATATTTAAAAATAAGGCAATGCTATAGTTCAAAAATGAACCACGTGGTTGCGCTGCTGTGGTAGTACGGCTGACCTCATTATAACTAGGTCGGCTTTTATTTGTTTGACATACTTAAAAATAAATCGCCGCCCAAATCTTAAAGAAGGGGGGGGGTGAATAGGCGGGGGGGTGATGTGAATGGGGCAATAAAATTAATGACTAATTAGTTGTAGGTTTGTGTGGACACCACTTGGTTGCTTTTAAGCATTGTACAATGTCATACCCTGCATTTAGCCTGTCGAATTCTTTAAAACACAAACATTTCTGTAAAACCTACTTGTCATACGTATATTTAATACTTGTCATACGTATATTTCATACTTGTCATACGTAAATTTAATACTTGTCATACGTATATTTCATACTTGTCATACGTATATTTAATACTTGTCATACGTATATTTAATACTTGTCATACGTATATTTCATACTTGTCATACGTATATTTAATACTTGTCATACGTATATTTCATACTTGTCATACGTATATTTCATACTTGTCATACGTATATTTAATACTTGTCATACGTATATTTCATACTTGTCATACGTATATTTAATACTGTTGTACGTATAAGGTGGCTAAGTGGGTAACGAAATATGATCTAAGCTTAAGATCGGATTTTAAATCTGCCTGATGAGATCTCAGTTTATAACAGCTGTTGATCGATAACATAAACATGCCAATGTCGCAGATTTTGTGAATGTCTGTGTAAATAAAAATAAAAATAAAAATAATCATATATATATATATATATATATATATATATATATATATATATATATATATATGAGGGTCTATAACTAAAAGGTAACTTTTAGAGAATTAGACTTATTGTGAGGTGAGGAAAGCTCAATATACTGGATAGAGTAAAAATAAGGTGACTCAATGAAAAATAATTAGACCTGCAGATGGAAACAGATCAATATCTTCAGTTGTTCAGAACAAGGAGCATTTATTAAATAAAAATATTTCTTCTTCTTCTCTTTCAATTTCATTCCTTAGGACAGGCTTTTCAAAGATTAAAATCGTATCATCAGAGGAAGTAGTGATTGATAAGTTGACAGATAAGCACAGTCAATATTCAAAATTTGAAAAAAGTATGTTTTTTTTAAGTTCTTTTTTTTTTAACTTTTAAAATTTATGAAAAAAAAGAACTTTTTTTAAAAAGATTTTTTTCAAATTTTGAATATTGACTGTTCTTATCTGTCAACTTATTGATCACTACTTCCTTTGATGATAAGATTTTAATCTTTGAAAAGCATGGCTTAAGGAATGAGACCCATTATCTCGCCCATTTAGCTCGGATTAAATTGTTTGAATTAGGGAAAAGTAAGTTTGCAAAACGAGTTAAATATTAAAAAATAAAAATCCTAATTCAGTCTCTTTCTGTTGTTGTTGTTTTTGTTGTTATTTTGTTCAGACAAAAAGCACAAGATATTTGGAGAAAATAGTTCTGTTACAAAATAGACTGGTAATGTAATATATTATGGTTTTCTTTGCTTGTTGCTTCGATCTAACACTCACATGGGCTATCTAGAGAATCTTATACTTTGGTTATAACTCTTTTTTGTCATTTTACACTCAGGGCTTTCACTTTAATTTCGTTTTAATTAGATTCAAAATTAAATACTTTTCCGAAAATAATTCATCAGTTAGTTTTGATAAATTAAACAAAACTAAGCAAAATCTTGCTTTACAAAAAACATTTCCCTAAAGATAATAAAGATGAATGTGATATTATTAAGCTGAGATAATAAAGATGAATGTGATATTATTAAGCTGAGATAATAAAGATGAATGTGATATTATTAACTGAGATAATAAAGATGAATGTGATATTATGAACTGAGATAATAAAGATGAATGTGATATTATTAACTGAGATAATAAAGATGAATGTGATATTATTAACTGAGATAATAAAGATGAATGTGATATTATTAACTGAGATAATAAAGATGAATGTGATATTATTAACTGAGATAATAAAGATGAATGTGATATTATTAACTGAGATAATAAAGATGAATGTGATATTATTAACTGAGATAATAAAGATGAATGTGATATTATTAAGCTGAGATAATAAAGATGAATGTGATATTATTAACTGAGATAATAAAGATGAATGTGATATTATTAACTGAGATAATAAAGATGAATGTGATATTATTAACTGAGATAATAAAGATGAATGTGATATTATTAACTGAGATAATAAAGATGAATGTGATATTATTAACTGAGATAATAAAAGTGAATGTGATATTATTAACTGAGATAATAAAGATGAATGTGATATTATTAACTGAGATAATAAAGATGAATGTGATATTATTAACTGAAATAATAAAGATGAATGTGATATTATTAACTGAGATAATAAAGATGAATGTGATATTATTAACTGAGATAATAAAGATGAATGTGATATTATTAACTGAGATAATAAAAGTGAATGTGATATTATTAACTGAGATAATAAAGATGAATGTGATATTATTAACTGAGATAATAAAGATGAATGTGATATTATTAAGCTGAGATAATAAAGATGAATGTGATATTATTAAGCTGAGATAATAAAGATGAATGTGATATTATTAACTGAGATAATAAAGATGAATGTGATATTATTAACTGAGATAATAAAGATGAATGTGATATTATTAAGCTGAGATAATAAAGATGAGTGTGATATTATTAACTGAGATAATAAAGATGAATGTGATATTATTAACTGAGATAATAAAGATGAATGTGATATTATTAACTGAGATAATAAAGATGAATGTGATATTATTAACTGAGATAATAAAGATGAATGTGATATTATTAACTGAGATAATAAAGATGAATGTGATATTATTAACTGAGATAATAAAGATGAATGTGATATTATTAAGCTGAGATAATAAAGATGAATGTGATATTATTAACTGAGATAATAAAGATGAATGTGATATTATTAACTGAGATAATAAAGATGAATGTGATATTATTAACTGAGATAATAAAGATGAATGTGATATTATTAACTGAGATAATAAAGATGAATGTGATATTATTAAGCTGAGATAATAAAGATGAATGTGATATTATTAACTGAGATAATAAAGATGAATGTGATATTATTAACTGAGATAATAAAGATGAATGTGATATTATTAACTGAGATAATAAAGATGAATGTGATATTATTAACTGAGATAATAAAGATGAATGTGATATTATTAACTGAGATAATAAAAGTGAATGTGATATTATTAACTGAGATAATAAAGATGAATGTGATATTATTAACTGAGATAATAAATATGAATGTGATATTATTAACTGAGACTTTGATTCCAAGAATTGTATAGAAAAAAGAATGTAAAAAAAATCATGTTCCTCGAATGCGTTTCAAGAATAAGACATTGCCAGATTCTCACTTCCGGATTGGCCACGACTACCAGACGACAAAAACACTAACTGAACGTCGTAAAATAGAAGGTTTCTTTTTTTAAGTCGTAGAGATGACAAATTATAGACAAACCTGACCGATAAAAATGAAAAATATTAGGATTTCACTTGGGAATTGGTAAATGAACGAACACAAAAGCTCCATGTCCCGTTACTAATGATTGGCACTGTTGAAACTTTACCAAGAACATTGAAATCGAGATTGGATGAATTTGAAATTTGAGAATGACTTTACATCGCGAGAGTCGTGGTGACGGCGGTTGTGGTGTTATAACGTCTGCGCTAACTGCGAATAAACTGTTGGAAATCAGAGAAGACTTACTGCTCTTTCGGCAATAAACAACAGACATCAGGTGTGAATATGCAAATGCACTACTACTACTACCACCACCACTACTACTACTACTACTACTACCAATAATAATAATAATCTGACACATGCACACACAAAATTAAATAGGGGGGTACCAACATCCGTGGCACCATACAAAATGCTCATGAGGGATGTGGGAGGATAGAAAGACCGAGGAGGGAAGACACCACCCAAACCTTTACTAGAAATGACACGGAGAGTACTGGAATCCTGAAGCTGTTTATTGTCACTCAGATTCCGGGAAAAAATCGACGACCGTTACCAATGAAAACTCAAAGGTAAACGACTGTTGCAATAACGCAAAGTGATGTGCACAAAGACCGAAAAAAGTGAAAAGTACTCTGAATCTAAAGGGGGGGGGGATCTGTTTGTACCTCCGATTCCAAGCTACATAACCTATTTTCTACCAGTGAGTGATCACCGGTAATGACACTAACATCGTGGCACTATCATCGTTTCGTTTCCGGAAAAGTGACCGTGAAGAGGGTGAGAAACCCATTGACTGGAATGTTGAGCATCACCAAACATCATCAGAGCGAAATCACAGGTAAACAACTGATGCAAGAACAGCAAGTGGGTTGCAATGGTGATATAGCATAAGGTAGAGTACTGTAAATTTGGAAAAACTTGCTATCAATTATATTTGGTAAGCAATTATATTGGAAAACAAACAAGCTCAATTTGTTTTTTGTTGCACAGACAGATATAATCATTGCGCAAAACGAACTGCAGTCGTTGTCATTGATAAACATGCCACCACGTGCAACATTATCGACATCGCGATTTCTGGCAATCACAATGCGAAGAAAACGGAGCTTAAACTCTGATGAGAATTATTCACTCTGAGGGAAGAAGACAAAGGTGATACGAGTTGTGAATCGGACCTCGTGCACCAATCTCCAAGAAAATTGAGAGGTACTTGAAGGAAATCGGAATATCACCAAAAATGACATCGTTGCAAAAATCTTTCACCGATTCATGAAAAGCCGTGTCTGCATTATTTCGATTAATAGGACTCGTGTTCTCATCTTGGATGTTATTCTAACAACGTTTCGGCCGATGTAACATCCGACCTACTTCAGATGCGTCTTGTCGAACTCGGGAATCTTTCTGTCGAACTCAAGAATATGTATGGAATTTCGCAATAACCTGTGGCGCAACGGATAAAAGTGCTAAGTAATATTCAGTTCTAAGTGACAGTCTTCTGGATGTTGAAGGTTCAATCCCCAGGACAGGTAATACTTACAATAGAATTACGAATTACTTAAATCTTCTACCGGGTAATCGTTGACGGAACGAGAGCAAGTTACCGCGTTGATTAAATAAACAGTTCCGTTCGAAATTCCGTACAGATTTCTGAGTTCGACAGAAAGATTCCCGAGTTCGACAAGACGTACCCGAAGAAGGTCGGAGGTTACATCGACCGAAACGTTGTGAGAGTAACATCTAAGATGAGAACGATAGTCTGAATAATGCATATAATACAAATTATCAAGCCGTGTCTGATAATAACGATAATACAAAGACGTGCCAAAAATTGTTGCACTGGAACATTGAGGTTTTTTACTGTCGCCCGCTTTCGACTGAATATTAACAGCCATTTCCATACTTACAAATATATAGCATTAACTTAAATATATTAAAGTGAAATATTTTGAAAATCAACAATCGTGCAATTTAAATGAAAAATTCATTTATTTAATATTTTTGTTCTTTTGCAAGCTTTCGTTGTAGAACAACTTTGTCAGGCGAGACTGTCTTATAGTTTTTTTTCTTCTTTTCTTCCTCCTCGTTTTGATGGTATTAACCCAGAGGGGTCGAATCACGATATGAGCAGAAAGAGACGTCAAGTTCTTAAAGACGTTAGGATAAGTGTAGTCCTGGCGATGTTATGCGCAGATTGGCGCTTTTTAAAGTAAGGAAATTGACAACATGCACGCATTAGAATGTATTAAAGTGAACTATTTTGAAAATCAACAATCGTGCAATTTAAACGAAAAATTCGTTTATTTAAATACTTTTAATAAAAATAC
The DNA here is from genome assembly GCA_963556195.1 of Sepiola atlantica. NCBI lineage: Eukaryota > Metazoa > Mollusca > Cephalopoda > Sepiida > Sepiolidae > Sepiola > Sepiola atlantica. The sequence continues at coordinate 62,712,497 of OY744543.1, read as the reverse complement.
AATTTCTTATCTAGTCTGTTTTCTAGAGCATATTTCTTATTCGTCTTCTATTCTTTATTATTTCAATATATAAATATTTGAATGAATAATGACATTTTCCAATGGAGGCGAACCTATCAGACATGATTTTGATGTAGTCAGCAATTTGATTTAAGGGAAATATTTCCCTAAGAAAATACAGGCGAAAGATCTCTTTCCCCCCCCCCTCCACGAGTGATTAAGGACTTAATTGTTAAGTAACTACGAAAAAGTAGTAATTTGCTCTCTCTCTCTCTCTCTCTCTCTCTCTCTCTCGACGTTGGTGAATATCTCCAAGCCGATAAATAACTAACGCCTGTAATAAAAAGAATTGAAAGTTAAAAAGATTGTTTGTCTTCCGACCCGATCATGGAGCTTTTGTTGCAGCGGCGTGGTTCACGGCAGAAGAAGGAGGAAGGAGTTCAACCACTAGACGACATCGAGACGGCGACCCTCTACGCGGCGAGGGAGAAACTATATGATTTATGTTTTAAAAAAATGACGAGTATTAAATGTGAACTGCCACGACCCTTTCAGGGACGAGTATACGAAACGAGAAAAGCCGCAGCCCCAAGCAAAAGTACCAATGTCTAGTTATTAAAAAAGTTAACAGATTGGTTAGTTTATAAACTTTGTGATGCTTTCTCTGTATCGTACATTGGGAGACCGAGGAACGAACCTTTAACACCAGACTGAAACTTCTGTATGATTTGATGAGGTCAAACTTGAAGAAACTTCTCTTATTACTAGCAATGATCTACATTCCTTACAATCATTCATTCATGGGAATCAGACTTTTATCGTAATAGATGGTCCAAATATCGTATATATATAAAGTAAAGTCAGGTCCTTTAGCGTTTCTTTGTCATCAATAACTTTCTTCCTACAAAATTAATATTTAATTTTGGTTCGTCAGTTTGGGTGTGGATCGTTGTTAAAGGAAAATAAAACGTAATTTGATTTACTTTCTTCCAGAAAATACTTTTTCTTCGTCGGAATTATTTTCAAATAGCCGCTATCTTAAAAATTGAACGTGAATCTGTATTCCTCCATGAATCTGTATTCCTCCATGAATCTGTATTCCTCCATGCAGAGTTTCTTCCCTTTTAATTGGAATTAAAATAATAATATATAATAAAACGGAATGGTGTAAAAAAAAAGTTAAGCAAATCAAATTGCATATAGCTACAACTAGTTACCAACATTTTTTTAATCAATCACTCTAGAACACTAGCCCAGTCTAATAATATTAAACCAGCGGTGACAACGGTGTGTAACGTTTGAATATGAAACAGAAATCTAAACACATTGATCTATTTGCAATATGTAGTTTCCGTGTATTATAGATTGGAGCGACATGAGTCCGTGCCACGAGTACTGCGTACATTCTATATACGGTGTGATAGTTTTGATAGTTTGCGTCCATTAAAACTACTTTTAGAGAAACAGGCTTAACTCCTTTTTTTTCTCGTTTAAGCCCTAAGTATATTGATATGCCAGGCTGTCCTACATACGAACAACCTCGAATGTGCGCGCCTTGCCTTTTTCAACAAATAAATAAATAATAATAAAATAAAGTAGAGCAGACCCTGATGTTCATCTAGCCAATCAGGGAGCCCTGTCATTCTGAACGCGAAGCTGGTATCATTTAGAGGTGTGTGTGTGTGTGTGTGTGTGTGTGTGGGTGTGTGTGTGTGTGTGTGTGTGTGTGTGTGTGTGTGTGTGTGTGTGTGTGTGTGTGTGTGTGCACGTGTGTCTGTGGGGTGGCGGGTGGTTTGAGAGTTAAGGGTTCGTAGTGGGATATGGTCTCCTCGCCTGCAAACTTGTTTATTTACGCGGCTCTACGATTCTCGGCGTCTCCCCTTTCGTCACTTTCGACATTCGTTCCTTTTCCATCTTTCTCTTGGTAGTTCGAAATTCCTAGAGAACGACGGGGCGGACGGGGGGGGCTGACAAAACCTTCTCACTTTGGCGCCTAACTTTCACCTCTGCCAAGCAACCTGATTCCTAGATATTGTCCTAAAAACGGTACTTCTTCAGTGCCTTTTCACATTATATCTATCCATTTATCCATCCATCTATACACGCACACACACACGCACATACACACACACACACACACACACATATATATATATATATATATATATATATATATATATATATATATATATATACTAGTAGTAGTATAAAAACATATTATTTGCAATTAAGCTACACAGAAGCGGGAATAAAACATGGACGCCTCTGTGTACCTTAATTGTCATAAATATATTTTTAGACTACTACTAAGCTCTATTCACGTATTGAGCACTGTTGAAGTAAATACAAAAAAGTATACACAATATATTATATTACCTTATAATATTATATGTGTATATACATGAAATAATTAGTATATATATATATTTATATATGTGTGTGTGTGTGTGTGTGTGTTTATTATCATTATTATGCTAAATCTGAGTTTTTGTTATATATTTTAATCAGACAACCTACATGGTAAAATATTCTTTAGGTTCAAGGTTGAGTAATGTTTTAAAAAAAAACATCCATTTTAATTCGTCTAATTAGCCAAAATTCTAAAGTAACTGATCAAATGCCCCATCTCTTACTAGGATTGCATATATCACTTTCACACATTCTCTCTCTCTCTCTCTCTCTATCTCTCTTTCTCTCTCTCTCTCTCACACACACACACTATATGTTGTTTGACTTCTCCACTCTTTTCATACGCTGTCTATATTTTCCCCCCTTTCTGCCTGTCTTTCTCTCTTTCTCTCTCTTTCTCTCTATCACACTCTTTCTCTCTCTCTCTCTCACACACTCTTTCTCTTTCTCTCTCTCTCTCTCTCTAACTCTCTCTCTCTCTTATTAACCGTCGAAGGTGATGAATATAGGAAATAAAAAGATTTGAAAAGACCATTGTAAACAACAGAGAAATATCACTACAGCCAGTAATACTATTTGAGCCGTAGCTGCAAAGAACAAATGGTGGTGGCGTTTCATGATGTCCGTCTTCATTGAGTTCATGGCGGATCATTTTGGTCGAAAGTATAATGTTCAGTTGTCGATTGAACTCAGCTGTTACTTTGTAGTATTTCGTTGATGTTTTCCCACAATGCATTTTAATGTTTGTCTGTCTGTCTGTCTGACTGTCCGTCTGTCTGTCTGTGTTAGTAAACTTATAAATTTTAATGAAGAAATTTTACAAACCACCGTTGACATTTTCGATCATTCAGATCATTTATCCGATAGACAGTTCCAATATTCCTTGTAGCTTCTGCAGCTGAGTTTCCTTTTTTGAATTCATAGAGCATGCAATGTCTCAGATGCTCCACACTAATATCCATTTTTGACGGCTGAGACCGTTAAACTGAATATTTTCCAACTAATTACTATATCCGAAAGGTAAAGCAAGATATTAAGACACCAATTTACCAAAAAATCTATAACTGTGTACAACTTAGGAGGCTGTAAAGTGATTAAGTAAAGAATACGACATTACCTTCTTTTCCAACCTGATATATACATGTATATATATTCATATATATATGCATATATATATATAGTAAGCTATGAATATATATTTATGGCATTTTCATATTTTCATAGCTTACTACCTAGCTCTACTTACGTGTCGAGCACTGTTGAAGTAAATACTGAAAATTGATACATAAAAAATTATATCTCCTTATAAAATTTTATGTGGATACATGAAATAGTAATATATATATATATATATATATATATATATATATATATATATATATAATGGTAATAATCCAGGTGAAAAATATCCACAGGGTGGTAATCCAGAAAATTTTAACCGGGTTTATAAAAAGTGCTCAATATCAAAATAGAGCTTTATGTATGATAATTTTATTTACACAGACATGTACAAAATCTGCGACACTGGCATGTCGATGTTATCGATCAACAGTTACTATAAACTGAGATCTCATCAGGCAGAGTTAGAATCCGATCTTAACCTCAGATCATATTTGGAGATATCGGATTCTAACTCTGCCTGATGAGATCTCAGTTTATAGTAACTGTTGATCGATAACATCGACATGTCAGTGTCGCAGATTTTGTACATGTCTGTGTAAATAAAATTATCATTCATATATATATATATATATATATATATATTCATAAATGTTTATATTTTCTGTACAATATCATGCCACTTGGATTATTCATTCGCAAATAAAAAGTCAATTTCACTTATAAATTAGGCAAAACGTCATAAAAAGTGTTGAGAAGTTGTCGTTTGTCATCCTCTGTCTATCCTACTTTTAACTAGACGCCTTTTGACCGATTCATCCAAGCATTGTTCCTTCCATTCTTTCATCATGTGTCCATCATCTTCACTTCAGAAGTCACTACTATCCTACAACGACTAGCATACTAAAACTATCACCAATGGTTTAAAATACATTTTTATTTAGAAAATATATGATTTGAAACCATTAGGGGTATTTAGTGTAAGGAAGTCTATGCCTTGCCACTTGAGGTGTGGAGAGGTCTTAATTCTTGAAAAGCCGTCCCCTTACACTAATCTTGAATTACCTACTAGACACCATCTTCGAGTGTCTTCAGTCTCTCTGTACAAGGGTTTGTCAGGACAACCTGACATGCGGATACTTCTCCAACAAATAAACCCTTACCAAATATTCAAAATAACATAGTATTCAAAGTCCAAATAAGATCCCCTCGACCCGGCTATGCACTGGCTCATCGTAATATTACGTCAGACTACATGGAATTCTTGTCCTGGAATCCGGTAAGACTACACGAAAGATATACTACAGGGTGGGCAAAAATAAGGGTCCTATTTTTTAAAATTCATAACTTTTTTATTTATTGATTTAAAAAATTTTTTTTTTTAGAATAAGTAAAGGACCCCTTCCGAAGCAAGCATGAGCCGTATTAGCCCTAAGGAACGTACCCTCATTTAGAAAACATTATTTTTGCTTAAAAAACTCAAAACAGTGTAAAAAACAATACTTTAGTTTTTGTAAGTTTTAAGAAGTGTTTTTCGGCTAAAATTTGTTTTGTTTATTTCAAAAAATCTCGGAAGGGTCAGTCTACACACACATAAAGTTTGGTGAGTTTAACTTTTATTTTGTGGAAGTTATTCAAATTCAAGTTATTCAAATTTAAAGATAGGACCCTTATTTTGGCCCACCCTGTATAACATAGTTCACAGGTCAATTGGGGAGATGAAAAATAATATTCTTAACTTCTTTACTAACTCAACGTTTGACAAGTAAAGGAGAACATTAATGGAATATTCGAATATCTATGTATCTTATATAGAGATCAAGTGTTAGCCTGAGGAAGGGGCCCCTTGATTTCTGAGAATTTCTAATTTAGTAAAATGAAACAAAAAAGATTATACCAATCGATAATCCGTCTTCGACTCTTAGTCCGGCAGAGACTGCGCTATTGTGACAGTGATTGCTTTTTTTCTGTCAGGCTGTGGTATTTGCTCTGTTCAGCTCTAGGAGGTCCACCCTCTCAGGTCTTACCTTCTCGCTTTTGGGGAGAAGTTATTGTATAGATAACTTTCTGATGCGCTCTCGCCGGGAAATGTCAACGAGGATGCGCAGAAAATTTTTAAGAGATCAGAGTGTACCACTTCTTATGCGTTTGGCTTATTCTCCCACCTTCCAGGGTTGTGCCACATTTTCCCGCGGTAGAAGGGAGGTAGATACCGAGATCTGAATTCTTGTTGCATAGTGACACGTGGTGTTCTTGGGCGATACAGATGGAGCAACAAGGGCGTAATTTATGACATAACAATTTTTTTTTAAATAAAACAATATTTCAGTAAATATTTGATCAAATCATGTCAGTCATTTGTAGCAAACGTTTTATTTAACTGAACACCGTAATCAAAACGATAATCGCAAAATGGCGAATGAGAAAAGCAAAACAAAACTAAATCCAAAGAAGTGAAAGCAACGATGATCATTTAATCCTTGACTTGTGCAAAGGATTCAAGACCCGCAATGTCGTAATCGTTATCTGCAACGAACATTAAGTCGAAAACCAATTCAGCAATCGTCTTCATATCCGACGCTCGCATTCATGTTGTCATGGCCGACAACGAAACTCATTATAAAAAACGCGCCACTTGAGCGAATTTGCTATCAAATGTTAGAATCTGTTTCCGATTACTCGCACACAATGTGCACGCTTGTACACAGGTCAATGTGCGCCACTTCCTCGCGCTATCGTGTGTCACCCAAAGCTACAGCGTTTTATATCCAATTTCTGCAGGATCATAGAGTCAGCCAGAGTCAGAGATTAACCAAATAAAATTTAACCAAATAATTAACACAGTCTTTTTCTTCATGCGCGTGTCTCCCTGCGTTAATTAAAATTTAATCAAAGAATTAACGCATTCTTTTTCTTCATGTTCGTGCTCCCTGCGTTAATTAAAATTTAACCAAATAATTAACACATTCTTTTTCTTCATGCGCGTGTCTCCCTGCGTTAATTAAAAACATAAAGAAGTCATTTTGACACCAATCTTTAGAACTGTAGAAAAAAGTCTATCAAATTACATAATATTTAAAAGCGATTTTTTTAAAGATTAATTTAGCTGCTTAACGGTTCGGGCAGCAAACCAGAATCGCCGAAAGTCGAGAAAATACTATGGGTTAAATCAAGGGAGGCGTGATAGCGCTCTATGCCTTAATAGACTTCAAAAACGACCTATGCTAGAAATCTCATTTCTTTGATCAATCATAACTCAAAAACCAATAAACCAAATTATTTAAAACTTTGCACAAAATTTTCATTTGATAGGTTCTATAATTGTGTAGAATTTCAGCATCATTAGTCAAGGCAACCCAGAGATCCAGAAAGATGAATATACTAGGATGGATTTATATATATTACAAGAAAACTGAACTCTGTAAATCAGACTCGAGCCGAATTAAGACATAATACCATGGACAAGCTGAGGGCTCGATATACAATAGGATAGAGCTATATAAATAATAAATTATAACAAGATGCACTTACCGCAATAGTTTACTGATATTAAACGGCATTAACGAAAGCCCCAAAATATAACTGGCTGGTTTTTACCTTCAGGAAACATGTACGGATAGTGAATTGGGTGTGAAATCCGGCTGCTGACAAAGCAGTTTCGATCTCAGCTCGAAGCACTTGCGACTCTATCCACATTGAGGAGCTGTGATACACCGAAACAGTCTCTCCGGATAACTATAAGTAGATACTGAATAGAAATTCGATAAAGAGATATGTAGATAAAGACAGACTTAGAATGATATATATAAAGAGAGATATACTGTATATTGATATGAACAAACTCATATATATATATATATATATATATATATATATATATATATATTAAAAAGGGTATTTAGACATATTTTTAAAACCATTGTTTCGTGATAGTATTATATGTTGTTTTTTTTTAAATAGAACAATGTGCAGTGTTAAAATAAATAAAATTTATTTTAATCTGAGTTTTCGAGACATACAATTCTCCTTGTCAAAGTATGTTTTTCTTCTTTTTCTACATCGTCCAATGGTAACGGACTTTTGGGTCAGAAAATCACGTTATGTCTGCAGGCGAGGTTGCGCCAATTTGAATCAGAAAGGGTATTTAGACATATTTTTAAACCATTGTTTCGTAATAGCATTTTTTAAAAAACCATAACAATGTGTAGTGTTAAAATAAATAAAATTTATTTTAATCTGAGCTTTCGAGAAATACAATTTATATATCCTATTATATTTTTCAATCTAAAATTAGGTTTACTCTTGGCCGATTTTTACTTTTAGGTGATTATTTAAATATGTTTCATATTCGTAGTCTTTGGACGGACTAAGTCACTTTTTAAATAAATTGTATCTAAGAGTGTTATTATATTGCCAATAACATGGTACAACAATAACAAATAAAAATTGGCAAGGCAAAAGCCAAGTTTGATTTCTCAGCGCTTAAAGGAGGGGGCGAAGGACACAAACAGACGAGCAGGGGCGAACTTCAGATCTCAACAAAAATAGTTGAACATCCCATAATATTCTTCTGTGTAAGTGTAATTCCAATATTTCTGGTGGATAATTCAGTGTCTTTGAAAACGATTCAGCTATTTTCGATCGGATAAAGCTTTTGCCGTCCAATCGAGCAGCGATCATTCTAAAGAAGCTGACCCTCTAATCCTTCGTATCTGGTTATTCTTAGAATTGTCAAAAGGCAGCGACTATTTCCGTTCGAAGAATTCAGCCTAACATTTAGAGAACTTGGTAACTTTATAAAAAGGAGGCGAGTATTTTGAGAATGCATTTATGCGTGATAAGAATATTTGGCTGAAGTAAAAGCCGAGACACGCACGTTATGGGCACGATTATTTCCTCCAAACCATAGATTATATTTGTCAAAAGACCACCATTATACAAGTTATTTCTGATTGCATTTGAGTGGGAGAGGTTCATATACTAATTAGTCACCACTTATAAAGGTCAAAAGCCACTCGAGGATAAGGGTTAATATGATTGCCAGTAGTGTTATGAAACAGTACTATGAGATGATTGAAAACGATGGATGAAGAAGACAGATCGGCAAGTATTTGTTGATATTTGACTTGAAGACGATGATGTTATAGTTTGTATGGAAGCAGTCCCATAGTAGCGTGATAGATATTTTTTTGGAAATAAACTTTGGTTAGTAAATTAATATTTGGGTATAGGCTGATATATATTGTGTCTACCACATATACACAACGTATTTTGGAAGATACAGAAAAGAACCCAACAGTCTAGAAAAGGAAACTGATTATACATAGTGGGGTATAAAGATCGTATACATTTCGAAAAATACAAAAACAACCCAACTATCAAATGGGGTAATGATCATATTTCAAAAAGTACATCAAATATGCCTTTTAATGGGTTTAAACAATGATTTTGTTTTAATTGGGTTTTACAAAATAATTTTGTTTTATTGAGTTTTACATTTTGTTTTAATGGTTTTTAACAATGATTTTGTTATATTGGGTTTTAAATTTTGTTTTAATGGGTTTTAACAATGATTTTTTTTTAATTGGGTTTTACAAAATCATTTTGTTTTATTGGGTTTTAAATTTTGTTTTAATGGTTTTAACAATGATGTTGTTTTAATTGGGTTTTACAAAATAATTTTGTTGTATTGGGTTTTTAAATTTTGTTTTAATGGGTTTTAACAATGATTTTGTTTTTATTGGGTTTTACAAAATAATTTTGTTTTATTGGGTTTTAAATTTTGTTTTAATGGGTTTATAAAATAATTTTTAATGCGTTTAAACAATGATATCAGAAAACATGGCGGTCTTTGTTGGCAATACATTGATGCCGTTGTTAACGGACGTTCTCCATAAACGTCTGTGTCATCTCAAGTGGAAATGCGTGGATTCTCTCTTTAGCCGTTTTTTTTTCAAATCCTCAATAATTCGAAGAAGATGTCGAAAATCCATTTCCTTTGGATATCTTGAATGAAAGGACATGAGGTCTTAAATCTGGTGATCTTGCCGCCCACTGAACCACACCTTCCTTTAAACAGGACAATCGCTCGAGAAACATTTCACTCAGCCACTCTATGGTCATTGATACAGAAACTGAACATGGCAGGGAAATTGTTATCAAAATTGAGACATAAAATGAAAATGATAGAGCCTAGCAATTGAGACCCATTATGACCCGCCTCTCTACCGCCACTAAAGTTCGTACATTGCTCACTCTAAATATGAAAGATCTTTATTAACAACCCTATATATATATATATATATATATATATATATATATATATATATATGTGTGTGGGGGGGGGTGCGTGTGTGTATGTGTGTGAAGGTTTGTTTAAAGGAAATAGATTTGAGACAGAATGTTTGGTATGGATAGGATAAAAGTAATAAGCAAAGAACACATTGTATAGAAGAAATAATAATTTAACACAGAGTCATGCTTATTTCGATTGGACATTTCGTTCCAGTTATGAAACTGTCAGGAATAGAATTTATTGAACCCCGCCCCAAGACAAGCCCGCCACCCCACAAAACAGAAAAGAATGCAGTTTGTTGAAAAAGAACGTTTTATTACTTATTCAAGAGCATGGGGCACATTTGTGTTATGGAGCATTTGCATACAAAGATGTTTCTCTTATATTACTTACTCCACATAAATTCACACTGATAGCTGTTCACCATTTTGCGATGTGTTCCATGGTGGCCTTTATTCTGCATTTTGTACAACCTCACCATAACCCTAACCTTATCCTAGCCCTAATTTAACCATAACTTAGCCCTAACATCAAACATGTCTAAACAGGACTCGCAAACGTAAATCATGCACTACGTATAGCCGGCTGGGCCTATTTTATTTTATTTTATTTTATTTTTTGTGCAAAACTAATTTTCCATTAGTGGCGACACTTTTCTACAAAACAACATTAAATAATATCAGACCAAATAAACCCTAACCTTAACCCTAACCCTTACCCTAACCCTAACCTTAACCCTAACCCTTACCCTAACCATAACCCTAACTCATTCAGCAACTCTAAAGATTATCGCATAGGAACAGAGAGAAAAACACAGACGAACTAAATATTTACAATTAAAATGTAAATGAAACCTTATTACCGACAATTTAAAATGTTCATTTCTGAGTATTCAAGCGATGCAAGGTTTGTGTCAAAATATCTACACATTCAAAGTAAATAAGTTAATGCAATTCATTTAAAGAGAGAATAATAACTTTTCATTCTAATCGATGTTTATATTGATTGTCCCAGAGAGTGGCATTGTGTTTTCTTGGCTATGTTATTTTTTTTTAATAAATAAATGACGGGCGGTCCTTTTGTTTGACATGTCCCTATTCGTTCATCAACAAAAGCTGGAGGTATGTGCTGGCTGCGGGCCAGTAAGCCAAGATGACTTCTGGCTTTTGGCCAGCATTTAATTGACCAAGAATCACGTATCGCGTCATCATAATTCACCCTCCAGTGTACAGATGGAAACGTGAAAATGAAACCTCATTTTGTTGGTTGTGATAAAACTATAAAACCGCCATTGTTCTTTCGTCTTTAGGGAAATGTGTGGAATACGTCAGCAGAGCTAGCGAAATTACACTCCATAAATATATGATCTGTTTTTTGTGTTGTTGTTTTTTTTTTACTTGTTTTGGGGTGTCTTTTTATATGCCAGCACGTGGATACATGTGAGTGCGTAGGTATGCTTGTGTGAAAGAGAAATGGGCTAATATAGATAGAAGTATTTAGGTAACAAATATTCAAGTTTTACCAAACGCAATAAAATAAAATAGATTACAGGCATTGAAACCCAGCGTCACCCGGGTTCACAATTTCCGTAAATTACGTATTAGATATGAAAAAAAAAAACAATCTTCTTAATCTTATTATTTGAAATGCCTGAGTTAATTTGGGGACAAAATCCGAGTAAAAATTAATATCGCCCGGGTTAAGGTTCGAACCCCGCCTAATAAACCGGTATCGTCCGGGCCTTCGGGTCTGGATTTACGCCGGTCTATTGGTTGTCGGTCCTGTGCAGTTCTAGGAGGTGTACCCTCCCAGGCTTTGCCTCCCCTCTTTGGGGAGGGGTAAGTTTATTGCTTACTGTCTGGGGCGCCCCTACCGGGGAATGCCGACGGGGCTGCCCAGGCAATTTTTAAACAGCCAGAGTGCTCAAATTCTCGAGCGCCGGTTCTTTCCCACTTTCCCGACCTTGTGTCACATCTTACCTTGTGGGAGGAAGATAAACAGCAGCGCGCTATGCGATAGATGCACGGGACGAGTACGATATGGTGACCAGACTCTCTCTATCTGACTCTCTCTCTCTCTCTCTCTCACACACACTTTCTCTCTCCCTCTCTCTCTCTCTCTCTCTCTCTCTCTCTCTCTTACTATCTATCTATCTAGCTATCTATTTATGTGAAAAGCAAAGGGAGCGAAAATGATACCAAGACTTAATCAACCACTTTTAGGCCAATGGTCAGCTGCTGCTGCTGCCCTCTAGGTCATTATTTAGAAATGCGTGTATTTTAAAAATCTTCCGTTGCGGATGAATTAGTTTTTGAAAGAAATTCAATCAAAATATATATATTTTATTTTTAAGAACATGGACCAATGTTCCCCCAAAACCTAGCGAATCAGAATCAAGTATTGGTCAAATATTGATTTTATAGGAAGAAAACAATTAACCAAAAAGACTAATGTTAGATATCAAAATATAAACATGTTTCAATCGGAATGTATATTTATGGTTAGAGAGAGATGGGGAAGTGAAAGAGGAAATAGAAGAAAAGGGGGAAGAGAAAGTAGAGAAAGTAGAGAATGTAGGGGGTGATGCATCATTTGGACGTGAAACCGCAAAATACTTCTTTTTTATTACCAATTCAAAATGTAAGGGAATATTTCCGCTCAATCCTATATAAACACCTTATGAGCTTGAAACAATGGTACTGATGTGGTACTAATTTTCTATACCAAATAATAAATAAATATTACGCTCTTAATTTGAAATTCTTCACTTTTTCTGAAGACGTTCGTTGATCCGAACAAAACCGGTAAAATATTTATTTTTTTATGATTTTTTCCTGTATTTAATTTGTTTTTCATTTTGTCTATTTCACACACACACGCGCACAAACACACACATACATATATGTATATATACATATATACATATATATGTATATATACATACACATATATATACATATATATATATACATATATATATATACATATATATATGTATATATATATATATATATATATATATATATGTGTGTGTGTGTGTGTGTATTCTCCTCAGAGGACGATTCACGCAATGGCATTACTACAGGTAATAAAAAATAAACTTTTAAAACAAATAAAATAATAAAATTTAAGCTTTGAAAATATATAAAAATTAAGCTTTGAAAATATATAAAAATATATAAAGCTTAATTTTTATTACCTGCAGTCATGCCATTGTGGTAATGGTCCTCTGAGCAGAAGACTTTCTTTGAAAACTCATGAATTAATGACGCAATTTCACTCTTTGTTTTTTTAACTTTAATAAAATCTTATTAATTTCTCATTTTATTGTCATTCAATTAATATTATTGCTCTATGCACTATATTGAGCTTTGTTTGTTCTTCAGATAGACTTGTCAGTTACGTTTAATGTGGAATGTTGTTTAAAACTAAAATTCGAATGGCTAACAGTTATGTTCGTTCAGATTTTCTTTTCAAAAATATTTCTGAATGATGTTTCAAGATGCTTGATGTTTGATAAAGCGTTTAGTTCTATTCAATATGTGTTTCTTTTTTATTATTTTTTTTATTTTTAAGGAGTAAACAGTTTATTAAAAAAAGACATGTAGGAATATTTACTCTCAATTTATGTTGAGTATGTGAAAACAGTATCTGTCGTCGAGGGCCTTTTGCACCCGTATAATTTATTCATCTATTTATTTATTTAGTCTGTGTTTTTTATCATAAAATGTGTATCGCGTTTAAGTATAAAGGATTTCTCTAGAAAAGTATGTATGCGTATCATTTAAAACGGATTATATATATATATATATATATATATATATATATATATATATATATATATATATATATATATATATAGTACATACATTGTTTGATATCTACATAGATATACCTTAATGTGCATATGAGTGTGTTAAAACCGTTTTGTGAAGCTTAATTCATTTTTTTTTTAATATTTGTTTCTTTGAAAGCAAAGGCAACATTTTATTTATAAATTTCACAAGAAAAGTTTACGGTGATTAATAATTTGTTTCGTTAATTTTTCCGGCCCATTTCTTTCGCGTTCTCCCCTTCTTTATCCCCCTCCATTCTCCCTTCTTCACCATTCCTCCCTACTTTCCCTTCCTCTTTTCTGCCTTCCCTACTTCCCCTCCTCTCTTCTTCCCCCTCCTCCTTTCGTTCTTCCATCCCTTTCCCACCCTTCCTCCCTTATTCTCTCCTTTCTTCTCCTCTTCCTTCCTTTCTTTCCTCTTCCTCCATTCTTCCATCCCTTCTTCCCCTTTCTCACTTATTTCTTTCTTCCCCCTTCCTCCCTTATTTTCCTTTTACTTTCTTCTTCCCCTCTTCCTCCCTTCTTTCCTCCCTTCTTCCCTTCTTCTCCGTTCCTCCCCTCTTTCTCCCTTCTTCATCCTTCCTTATTTCTTCCTCTTCCTCTTTTCGTTCCTCCCTTCCTTTCTTATTCCCCCTACCTACCTTCCTCCTTCTCTTCCCCTCTACATCCCTTTCTTCCCGTTCCTATTTTCCCTCTTCTTCCCCCTTTCCCCCTTCCTTCATATCTTCCCTCTTCCTTTCGTTCTTCCTTTCCTTTCTTCTTCCCCTTCCTCCCTTCCTCCTTCTCTTCCCCTCTTCCTCCCTTCTTCTCGTTCTTCTTTTTCCCTTTCTTCCCCCTTTCTTCCTCCTTCCTTCCTCTCTTCTCTCTCCCTCTTTCCTCCTTCCCCCCTTAAACTGGTATTCTTTGTGTCATTTAATTGGTAGAATTCGGAATCCTGCCATCAGACTCATTCTTGGAGACGTGTAACGGAAACGTGTCTTAAACGAAAGTAGCAATAAATTAAATTTTCAAAAACATTCAAGTGTGTCTGCTAATAACTTCCTGGGTAACCATTTTTTCTGTGATAAGTTTTAGCTGTGCGCTCTCACCCCTCCCAACAACAACAAAGTGTTTGTGGGGCCCTGCAGCTGTTGTGGATTTCTTTTTACGACTGTCTATAAATACCGGCATTAATTCCTGGGTAACAACTTTTTAGGATCGGTTTCGTTTGTTCCTAAACAAGTTTTTACGACTATTTATAAACGTAACTTCGTTGGAATCTATATTAATATTAAACATTCTCGTATGTTTGTCTATCACGAAGTATCCAGCAGTAATCGAGAGTATTCCACCACGTTTGGCAGGAGGCAACAAAAAAGTAAAAATACTAACAGAACTATTTAAAGTCTTGCTAATACTATCTAACATATAAACTGATCTTGTCCGATGTTCAAAGTCAGAACGAATAGCAAGTCGATCTGACATATCGATACTTGATTCGAACTAGCCTATTTTGTCGTTTTTTCCTTCTACTATGATATTGACGCGAATATATTTTATTTTGCTCTATTTTTTTTTCGGAAAATAATTATTCCAGCGATGAGAACTATTAGAGTGAAGACATTTTCCCTAACTCACAGCAACAGTGTGCAATTATGATGCGTACTGTACATATGAATTAAATTATGCATTTTCAAGCGTGCCATTGTATGTTTGCATGTTTGTTTCCCATCTCCACATTGATTACACATTATTATTGATTCTTCGAAGTTTCCCAATAAGCGTCAAGAATTTCACAAAACAAATTGAAATCACTAAAATTAAATTCAGGTTTTTCATAAAGAAGTTCTTCTTTTTCATCTTTTACTCGCGGAAAATGCTTAATAGGTGCGACTAGTAGATAATAAATATGGACAGGCTCCAAAACTATTCGATAGAATTGCGCCAAGATTGGCATTAAGGATCGTTGAGATTTTGCGTGTATAAAAGAAAGGGTGTAAAATGTTACAATTAATAATACTATCGATAATACTAACTAATAATAAACTTATGTAGGTTCCGAAAGTACTCCACATAATTGTAGCTAATAAATACGGACAGGCTCCAAAACTATTGGGATAAAAGATATATTCTCATCACAAAACTTAGTCAAAATATAGTTCAATGTCTAACTTAGAACTGATTAAATTTTAGGATATCTATGTCAAATATCAAGGTCAAATATCAAGGTCAAATGTCAAGGTCAAATATCAAGGTCAAATATTAAGGTCATACTCACGGTCACACTTTTCGCCATAACTTACGATCTGTTCATTGTAGAGACTTGGTCCATATTGTAGTCACTGAAGTCCCACATTTTAGATTGCCTTTGCCATAACCTTTGACGTTGACCTTTGACGTTGACCTTTGACGTTGACCTTTGACGTTGACCTTTTACGTTGACCTTTGACGTTGACCTTTGACGTTGACCTTGACAAGTTCGGTCACGGTCGGAATTTCATCGTCTGATTTTTCTAAATTTGATCTATCGATCTGATGATCTTTGATGACAGTAACTATCATGTAAAATATCAGCTTGATCAAATAAATACTTTTTGAGTTATCAACGTTTCCATGGCATAACTTTGGGAATACTTCATGCAATATGGAGAAGTACGGCCCAGATAAGACTTTTGCCCATCCTTACGTTGTCAGTGAGAAGTATGCAGTCTCGCGTTTCTTCTGGTTTAAAATCAAATAAGACGACTTTTTTAGAATCGTGGGTTCTTAAATGTTCAAAACTGCTGCAGTGATTTATAAATGACCTGTCACATGATAACATGTTGTCTATGATGTTCTTTATTATGCGATTATAAATGACCTGTAACATGATAACATGTTGTCTATGATGTTCTTTATTATGCGATTATAAATGACCTGTAACATGATAACATGTTGTCTATGATGTTCTTTATTATGCGATTATAAATGACCTGTAACATGATAACATGTTGTCTATGATGTTCTTTATTATGCGATTATTTATTGGGAAGCGAAGAGATTGATCACAATAATCAAAGTGTACAGATTTTTTGTTTGGTTGGATACAAAATATAGAGAACTTGGAACCGTTATTTGATATCATCACAGTCAAACTTCGAAAGGATGCGATGGAAAATCAGAGAGATAAAAGATAGAGATACATACATACGTACATACATACATACGTACATACATACATACATACATACATGCATACGTACGTACATAATACTTACGTACATACATACATACATACATACATACATACATACATACATACATACATACGTACATACATACATACATACGTACATACATACGTACGTACATACATACATACGTACATATATACTTACGTACATACATACATACATACATACATACGTACATACATACATACATACGTACATACATACATGCATACGTACGTACATACATACTTACGTACATACATACATACATACATACATACATACATACATACATACGTACATACATACATACATACGTACATACATACGTACGTACATACATACATACGTACATATATACTTACGTACATACATACATACGTACGTACATACATACGTACATACATACATACATACATACGTCCCTCCCTTTGTAAGCAAAGGGAATGTCTATTGGTACTAGATGTGATCAGTCTCTAAGATTCATCCTCCATTGTACATATAACATAACGCTATTTTATTTTCTGTACTCTCTCTTTTCACCCCGTTTTTTTTAAATCCCTCGTTTTTTTTAAATCCCTCGATACAGCCTTTGTTAAGAGAGGGCGAAACCGGTCGGCTGGCATTTTCTTTCCTTGATTGACTTTTAATCATGAACGATGGAATTCGTCTTCCCTTCATGCTTGCGATAATAACATTTTGTACTCCCATAAAAATCATGAAATACATACATACATACATACACACATACATACATACATACATACATACACACATACATACATACATACATACATACATACATACATACATACATACATACATACATACATACATACATACATACATAGAGAAAGAAAGAAAGAGAGAGAGAGGGGTGATTTGGTAAAGAAGCAACACTACTCTGATGAGTGATTACTTAAGAACCTGGTTCGTGTCTCCGGTAAGCCATTTCCCATTGCACTATAATATAAATTGAACGGCGTTCCCTAATGTCTGCAACGCGACATTTCTTGTACCATGGGAAAGGTTTCTTTTAGCAAAGCTCATATGAAATAAACACTCTAGTGTAATCTCTTATGTAATCCTTTGCAAACGAAACTTCTGATATTGAATAACCTAATCAGTATCACATTTCCTTTCTTGGCGTAACACATAGAAGCACGAGACGAGAATGGAAAGAAGGGGAGGAAGAAGAAGAATTAAAGATGAAAAATAGCATGTTAGAGTTGCATAGAGAGACAGAGAGAGGGGGTGGATAGAGGGGGTGGATAGAGGAAGAGACAAAGAAAAAGAAAAAGGAAAGAAAGAAGAAATCAAATAACGAGATGTGTGGTTATATATTTCTATTCTCTCCACCAGACGAGAGATGTAGGTGCACGGTGACAGGAATCTATATCGTCGTATGCGTCATTTCGTAATTGTCCGTCACATAGAAAAGGTGCCCTTCCAAAACGCGATAACATACGATAAAACATAGGATTTAGACGTTAGTGTTAGGGTTAGGGTTAGGGTTAGGGTTAGAGTAAGGGTTATGTTACTTGTAAGAGATTAATATGAGAAGAAAGTACTCTTTTAAGGACATGTATATTATTCTTGAAAATATGCAAATATCTGTTCATATATATATATATATATATATACACACACACATATATATATATATGTATATATATATATATATATATATATATATATATATATATATATTACACAAGTACATATGTATATTATTACAGACAAACATCGGTACTCTCGGTTTCAAATCCAAACAAAAGGGAACCTATATATGTATATATATATATGTATATAACAGAAAAGAGGCTGAAGTGTCCGCCTCTTTATATATATATATATATATATATATATATATATATATATATATATATATATATATATATATATATATATAACATAATTAAAGTCAAATTCATAGCCGTATTATTCCAAATAGACTAAGAAAAACAACACTTTAAAGATACATGTAATAAAGGAGAAGTCAAAATAAGCCCATGAGACTTTTTAAATCAATAAATCTTTGTATCAGAAACGATCGTACACAGAAACATTTGTACATGTTGAATTTCTGGAACTGATTTACTCAAAAATTAATATGTCATAACGTTTGCTTATTTCTTAATCATATATATATATATATATATATATATATATATATATATATATATATATATCTAGAGAGAGAGAGAGAGAGAGAGAGAGAGAAGGAGGTACACATACGGATACAGTCACACACATACATGCATACATATATACATGAATACATACATACATGCATACATAAGTACATACATAAATACATACATACATACATACACACACACTGGATTGCTAGTTGACGATCTTTCTATATGCTTAACAGTTGCTTTCTTTATCCTTTTATATATCTATTTATCTGTCTCCCTCTCTCTCTCTCTCTCTATATATATATACCGAAATAGAGTATATATATATATATATATATATATATATATATATATATATATATATATATATATATATATATATATATATATATATATGGAGGTGTAAGAAACAGAGAGAAAAAGAATGTCAGACCAATGTGCTGAACAAATTCACATTAACCGATTATCTAAAACAAACTAGTCAAGTCACTCCATGTCAACCCAGTGTCTTCAAGATTTATTCTAAGGCACTCATCAGATCCGTGAAAATGAGTTGCAAAACACACTAAATTACAGAAACGGTTAATCTGCTAACCCGGATAAGCGCAAGCCAATTCTAATACAGGGTCTTGGGGCAATATATATATAATGAGAACTACCAAGGTCATCTATTTCCACCACTACAACTACATGTAAGGGGGTTAGGGCTTGAGCTTTGGTCGGGTTCGAAAAAACTTAAAACATCGCTAAGGATGTGCCCAAGCGTAGAACCGTAAAGATGTTTCCGAACCTATAAATCTGATATATGTGCTCTCTGCACAAAATGGCTGATTAGAATGATTAGAATGAGGGCCTTATCATTATTTTTTTATATGTTTATTAGAATGAGGGCCTTATCATTATTTTTTTATATGTTTATTAGAATGAGGGCCTTATCATTATTTTTTTATATGTTTATTAGAATGAGGGCCTTATCATTATTTTTTTATATGTTTCCTATGTAAATACTTGTCTCGGAAATATATGTTTTCTTACTCGGCTTTTTTTGGTATAGTTTATGTTGAAACAATTAGACGTTTGTCCATTGTAATATACTATTCGGTTCTGATCTGGACAAAACGTCTTTTTTATCCTGTGTAGGCATATTAATTTGAATTATGTTTCAGTAGTTGTGAACAGGACGTTTGATTGTCTCGCCTTTCCTCTTCTCCCGTTTAAATATGTAAAAATAATAAGACTTTTGAAATACAAAAGTGACTTTGTAATCACGGGCGATAAGGCCGGTGATAACACGCAACGCCCTGATGTGAAAGTAAACGAGAACGCCCTGATGTGAAAGTAAACGAGAACGCACTTATGTGAGAATACTTCATTCACACCAAGGATAAATGCACCCTTTACGAAAGCTCTAAAACTATATATAAGGGATGTAATTTTTGCGAGTATAAGCAAACCCCCTAACTAAATTGGTGATACCTTTGCAAGTCTTCGGGTGTTAACAACCATTTTCCAGTACTATAAAAGCGATGAACATCGGTTTCTATTTTTTCGAACTGTCTTTATTCCGTAAGTCGTCAAGGATTTGAAATAGGTTTTAAGGGCATTTTCTAAACAGTAAAGCTCTAGCCGTGTCAATGAAACAATGGTGCATCTATGGAAGATATAATGTATAGTTTTTAAATAAATAATTTGTACTTTAACTCTCTCATTGTTACGATGGAGCACTTTATTGATTATTATTCAACATACCCCGATGCACAATATATATATATATATATATATATATATATATATATATATATATATATATATATATATATATATATATTGCAAACAAAGAGAAAATCTCCTCGGGCTTAATGTTGTTTCTATTTGACTGAACTTTTTTTCTTTTTTTTCTTTTTCTTTTTTTTTTGTTGATTTTTTTCCCCTTTCCCTCGCTATAATTCTCATAGCATCTTTTTATATTTTTTATACATTACCTCGATATTTGGCTCTGTTGAGCGAGGTACGAAACCGGTCAGCTGCCCTTTCATCTTTTTAATTTCTTAAATTCATTATGAATAATAAATATTGTCTCTTCAATGCTATTTTAAAGTTTTGTACGACAAAGAAAATATTTAAATATATATATATATATATATATATTTGTTATTGTTTATTATCTATGTACGTATACGTTTCGTCCTTAATAATCGGGAGTCATCAGCATAGAGATATGACTATTCACTACCGGTCATGCGATTCGAAACTCCGGATTACGAGTATTTTGCAACTCAAATCCGACGCGTTAACCAGTCGACCATTGTTACACCTGCCCTAGGACGTGTATTCTGCTAGTCTCTAAAGTATAAGAAAGCTGGTCTTTTTCTCATATTCTACCATCTATACTTTGTGTCATACAAAATGAATATTACATGTTGAATAGGCAGGGCTATTTTTCAATTGGGGACCATGTCTTAATAATAAATAAATGTTAATAGACCCAATTGCTTTCAGAAAATAATTAGACCCCCTCGGAAATATTTTTCAATGGCAGTCATTTAAAAAAAAATGAGGCTTAACGCTTTATTAAAATTAATTCACCCAACATAGCAGTTTTGCACCATATTTATGTAACGATACAAAACCTTATGTTTAGAATCCTTATTCCAATTTTTTATCAGAATCCATTAAATGCTTTTGATTCTAGAAAAATGCATAAAATGTAAGGCTTAAGATTAAGTGGTCTTAAGAAGAAAAATTCAGGGGAAATTCAGGGGAAATTATGGGGAAATTCAGGGAATCTATCTAAATTGGCATATGATGACTATAACTAGTTTACCCATTACACACACAGCTTCCGTTTGTGTTCCCGAAGAGGCCCCACTATACTAAGACCTAGAGATTCCACTGATGCAAGCCTCCTTAAATCATATCACTCGGTCTATACGAAACCAAAGACCTTTTCAGAATTTGTATTTTCAACATGGCTTCCTAACCCAATTCCAAAATATGACGATTAAATGTCAGAAAAAAACGCAAAGAATTGTCGGCTTTTGTTTCAAATACTGCAGTCTTGTCCGATCTTTATCGCCATAATTGGTTTTCCAGTGATATTTTGTCTGCGAGAATTCAAATCCTGCATAGATTAATTATCTACATTTGATACGTGTTATAAGTAAATTAACGCCATGATTATTGACTCTCCGTCCACTTCTTTGACTTTAATGTACTTATGCTTACTTTACAGTGAAATAACTTTCTTGCGCGTTTTTAATGTCGAAATACAATAGTATTGTAAACAATCCACTGTATTCCATTACCGAACACAAGTTGATATTTGACCAATAGCTAAGGGAGATGATAACTGATTTAACAGTATTAGTGCATACATGATAATAAGAGATTCAATAAGATTTGAACCCGCCATAGCTGGTTCCATCGACTGCGGTGATACATATTGACCATCCTCCACTCTATAATAATAAGCAATGTGTATTAATTTGCATATATTTATATATATATATATATATATATATATATATATATATATATATATATATATATATATATATATATATACTAGCAGAGCTACTCGGTGTTGCCCAGGTTAGAGTGCGGGATAGCATGATATGCAACATCATGGTAGGGAGAGTTTACTTTAACAGCAATCTTGATGCTGTCAGCTCGATATCTTACTCACCGAGCTATCCAGATATATGTTAATACTCTAAAACTAACGCTAATAAATAGATTAATTTCATTGTGTAACATGTTTGAAAATTGTCATTAGCTTCTTTTAAGGGCAGCCAGAGACGCAAAAATACTTCTATTATGTTCACATGCAAATTGTGCATGTGAATACAAATATATTGAAAGTACACTTCCTAGTATGTCTTCGTTTTAGGGGCAGACATGCACAGACAGGGAGGTGTTCTCCGTGATTATATATATATATATATATATATATATATATTTATATATATATATATATATATTTGTTATTGTTTATTTTTTATCTATGGACGTATACGTTTCGTCTCTTTTCAATCGAGACTCATCAGCATAGAAGTACGACTATTCACCACCGGTCACACGATTCGAAACCCTGGACTACAAGTATTTTTCAACCCGAGTCCAACGTCGCTAACCGCTAGGCCAGTTCTGAACAGCTTATAAACAATGATAAGTTTAACACATTAACGGCGGCGAAGCGTACAGACATTCAAACTTCTATAAGTGGGTGATTCATGAGTATGTGAATGAACATATATGTGAGAAAGAGTCAGTACGTAAGTGTGTATGCGGGGAGTTGTATATAAGTGCAATTGAGAACGATATATATATATATATATATATATATATATATATATATATATCGTTCTCAATTGCACTTATATATATATATATATATATCGTTCTCAATTGCACTTATATACAACTCCCCGCATACACACTTACGTACTGACTCTTTCTCACATATATGTTCATTCACATACTCATGAATCACCCACTACGAATTAAATGTTTATGTCAAGTATATTCATAAAGCTTTACCTTGCGTTGATCACTTTTGAAAAAGTATTGGTTTAAAGTTCATTTTATCAATACAATATATATATATATATATATATATATATATATATATATATATATATATATATATATATATATATATATAATACTCCAGGTAAAACATCCACAGGGTAGTAATCCAAATAATTTTAACCGGGTTTATAAAAAAATTCTCAATATCAAATAGAGCTTTTATATATGATTATTTTTATTTACACAGACATGTACAAAATCTGCGACACTGGCATGTCGATGTTATCGATCAACAACTATTATAAACTGAGATCTCACCAGGCAGAGTTAGAATCCGATCTTAAACTTAGATCATATTTGGAAAGAATTCTTTCCAAATATGATCTAATATGCCAGTGTCACAGATTTTGTACATGTCTGTGTAAATAAATAAAAAATAATCATATATATATATATATATATATATATATATATATATGTGTGTGTGTGGGGGGGGGGGGGCGTGTGCTTACATCTCGTCACACAAAAGTTAACGACTAAAACATCTCCTTTTTACTAGATCCTAGCTAGAAACTATTTCAAGCTAGAAAGCAAATTGCAAGTCAGACAATCCACCGCAAACTTACCCCACCGTCTGAAGGAATTCGGAAAAAATCCACCACTCTATAATATTTTTTTAGGTCATCAGAAATGATGATAATAATAATTCATATATCAAAATTTAAATTACAGACGTAATTTTATGATTTCATATGAATATTTTGATAATATATGTAGATTAGCAAGTGCTAACACTGGCGAAGCATTTTTTTCACATTTGACAGAAGCTGTAGACTAGTCTTATAATAGTTTGTCAAAAGTCTGTTTAACGTCGCATCATCCGACCGCGTAAATACTAATATAATTAAAAGCGGGACTCTAATTAACCATAAATAGGAAACATGGAACTTTCATTTTTGTTTTTTATTACAAATTAGTACATCCGGTTGGGCGGATATGTTTGATAGTCTTTATAATAATTCGCCAAAATCAATCTGTCAGCTTGACCGACCGAAAAATTACTCAACAGAAACGAACGACGTATAGTAGTTGCAACGTCCGCCTTCGTCCGTCTCAAGCGGTCACTACTGTGTCAACAACAGATCTAAACGGCTACCAAAGGACGTATCTATCAGGCTATGGTGGGGCCGATCCTCTTCTATGGTTGCAAAACGTGGCTAATGAGAGCGATTGATTTGCATAGTCCTGCAATTATTTCCATCGTTGCATCCTATGCTGCTGCCGTGTGGATCGAGTACCAACTCAAGATCTCCGCCAATGCCAGAATATCCGATCCTTGCAATCCGCCATTCTCCAACGCCATCTGAAATGGTTCGGCGCCTGAAGGGACAACTCATAAACGAGGCCCTTTTTTCCATTGCTATTTGTTGGCGCAGATGTGCAGGTGGGCAGTTGAAGATATGGGCAGCGACAATCAGAGGTATCTTAACAGCACTATCAAAGCCACAGGTAGTTGATATTATGGAATCGGGATTGGCTAGCTATATCGTGTGACCTAGCTTGGGATTGGCGAAAGTTGGCTACGATTGCCAGAGACGCCAGAGACGCTGTGTTACATAGTAGTGGGTACGTTTGCTAGCACTCATCTCGTGATTTAAATTCGCGGGCCTATTTTCGCACAGATGTCGTCGGGTCAACGAGTGCCTTCGGATGTCATCTCGACCCTGGGTGTGCTATGAGCGGATGTGACGTTAGCTGAAGAGAGAGAGAACGGGTGAGCGACCAGTGGCATGGGAACATCGAGAGGCGACACACGTGTAAAATGACTGTAATTCGAACGTAACAAACACAAATCCGTAGCCGACACTGCACCCCACCCTGCCGCTAGCAGAAGAAAGGGTCCATCTACAGGGTCAAATAAAGGTCTTCCTTCAAATCTATGGCTTTTAATTCTTCGTGGTTGTGAAATAATTAATTGCAGGTGTCCTCAGTCATATGGAGGAAAAATACGATGTGGTTATGATTGGGGAAGCACGCGCTAACAATGTACGTTTATGAACACGTATATCTAAATTGATTGTAAACTTCCCTCTCTCTCACTCTCACTCTCTCTCCCTATGCTATATACATTTACCAGAGATATAATTTTAAAAATAACCTAAATAGTTTAGCTGAGACTTTCTTTTTCTTTTCCTTTCCTGAATAAAAAAAACTAATGTTTAAAAAAATATCAAATAATTTGGAGCGAGGAGCGTGGAGCGATAAAAAACCACGCCCTTTAGTCCCAAATGGAGTTGCTCACGTTCCACTCCCGCTGAATATAAAATGAGCCCTCTTCTCCTTCGCTCCAGAAAAAAGGAGCGTGCTCCTGGAGCGCACTTCTTTTTTGGATGGCTATGTAAAGCCCTGTAGATATTGTGATATGCACAAACTAAACGAGTGTGAATCACACACGGTGGTTAAGAAAATAAAACATACTTTCGCTAGGCTTCGTATTCCCCATATTGTAATTAGCGGTAATGGCCCAGAATATGGATCATCAAAATTTAAGCAGTTTGCTAATCGATAAGATTGTGGTTTCCTAGGAGAAGTCGGCTAGTGTGATAACCGTTAAAAGTACAAGTACAGGTACAAGACAGGATATATGACAATATCTTTAGATACATCGTAGCGTTTTGTGCATATTAGTTTCTGAAAACCGCCCCTAAATATTCATCCGTTGAAAACCGACACCCTATTTAATTATGAGAGGCAAACAGAGGACTTGGAATTTCTGTTTATTTATTACCAGTAACCTGATTATATAAGTCAAAAAAGATATGATGAAGATTAGACATTAGCTATGTACACCTTCTGTTTTATCGATAGGCTCTTTAGCTCTATCGGCAAAGCGAACTTATCCGAACCATTTGGAATTCTACGTGGTGGAGGTTAAGAGGGAGTACTATCCCCGTCCTCTAATGTCAGTTCCCCTACCCCAAAGAAAACACATATATTGTATGCGTTGTTTTCAGGCAAAATGAATTTTAAACACTGAACAATTAATAAAATTATTTGTATACCACAATAGTTTGTACAACTATTCATGATTTGATTTGACTAAATTTAACACAATACAATTATATTTAAAAATTAAATAACTTACCTGTGTATGTCAACATGGGGAAGTATGAAAAAATAAAACACAAACATCCAGAGACTAAATATTATTTAATGACTAGTGCGCACGTGTCATGGAAATGACGATATACTTTTTATTACTTCCTAACTGAACTTATAATTGCTTCGAAAAAAACAACTGCCGTATTGGTGACAAACATAACTTATACTTCAAGTCAGATGCGACTGATACTAAGCATAATGGTAAAGAAGGCAGAAAGAAAGCAAGAAAGTAATATATAATTAAATGGAAAGAGAGAAAAACGCGAAGAAAATGCGGAAGATGGAAGGAGAGAAAGAAAAAAAGACTTTCAATTGTCTCACAAAAATTATGCTTTATTTTATTTTATGTGAGTGTTTCTACGGTGTAAAACATGATGGCATACGTTTTCCATTAGATCCTAACTTACCTACAACTTTTTATAACTTTTATAATTAAAGTCACCTGAAAAAAAAAACAGTTGCCGTTTTTTTTACAAACAGTACTAATACATCAAGTTAGCTGCTGGTGATGTTTGATATGATGTTTCTTGGCGAACAGATCGATAAACATTTTGACCCTATAAGTTACACTTACTTTTTTATTAAATAGAGAATTGCATCTACTTACACAAAATAACACGTCTTCTGTAAGCATTATGAAACAAAACAAACTCCCGCTTCCTCTGCAGATGTATGGCCAACACTTACCTAAAACTTTTATAATTAAAATTCACTGTAAAAGAAAAACAGTCGCCGTCGTGTTTACATTATGAATAATACTAATACTTCAGGTAGCTGTTGCTGGTGGTTGCGTTCCATTGAATAAATAGTTAATTACCCTCGTGGATGTTACAAGTCAATGAATATCTATTTATGCATATATATATATTATATAGGATTATGTGTAGCTTACTTGCCATATATATTTTTATACTACAACTAAGAGCTACTTACGTCCTGAGAACTGTTTCAGTAAATACTGAATATATAGAAAGAGAGACAATATATTATACTACCTTATGATATTATAGGTGTATATACATGAAATAGTAAAAAAATAAATTATAATTATTTTATATATATATGTGGGTGTGTGCGTGTGTGTGTGTGCGTGTGCGTGTGTTATTATCTATTTACATTATATTACGTCCTACCTACGTCAGCATGGTCTGGTAGAAGCTCCGTACAGTATGATATTTCGGAAACAGTTCCCTTCGTCAGATATATATTGAAACAAAGAGAACGCGTATTATTATGTTTGAGGTACTGCACAGCCGTCATCTACCTATTTTATTCATTATAAAATCGGTGCACATGTTTTCTTCTAGTATTCCTTCGTGTAGGGCAATCAATTATTCTGTGTAATGTAAGTCATCGTCTTAGAAGAAGACCTCCGAGAGTTGAGATGTCAAATGTAATTGTCTCTTAAGCACAAGCCACAACTGCCAAAGCATTTCTCTAATTTATTTATGTATCTATCAATGTAAGTATGTTAGCACAAACACACACACACGCGCACACACACGTACACAAATATATATATATATATATATATATATATATATATATATATATATATATATATATATATATATATATATAGTCATCCACAGACAGACTGTTTCCCTGTATCAGAGCTCTTCAGTGCGGGTAGACTAACAGCCGTCCCAAGCCAGAGATTGAACCTCCAACCATCTAGGTTATAGTCGGCCGCTCTTACTACTAAGCTACATGATAAGCGCTCGTTAATGATATCTACAATGTTTTATATAAACATCGACTACCACTTTACAGTGCTCAATTCGTTAAAAAGTTATGTATGTGTATATGTTTATATATTTATATAAATAGGAATCACTCATTCACACATATATATATATATATATATATATATATATGTGTGTGTGTGTGTGTGTGTGTGTGTGTTTATATATATATGTTTATAAATAAATATAAAATTATTATTACCTACATACGCCGGCGTTTCAAGCGTTTGCTCTCATCGGTGTAGGACGTGATAATTTCAGACGGTCACGGGGCACGAATTCAGTTCAACCTAGACTCCGCACGCTTTCGGCGTATCTCCGAGGCCATCGGGAATTATCACGTGATACATGAGAAATCATTTTATATTTGTGCTTAAATACAGTCGGCAATAAAAAGCGGACAGTCGAGACGTTATTGGAACTTTGCTTATAGATAAGTGACAGTCTGTTTTTAATATCTCCAAACAGTGATCATGGTTTAATTTCTCAAAAGAGCTTGATAACAGTATTTATAAATAAATATTAAATTATTATGACCTACATACACGGCGTTTCAAGCTTTTGCTTTCATCAGTGTAGGGTTCCAATGACCAAAAATTTCAATCTTTATTTGTTACATGGCAGAATTGCTGATGTTCTTACAATTGTTTCTCAACGAGTAAAATGCAGCCATTAAACGCATTTACTTGCTGCTCTTCAGAGACCAAAATGAAAGGCATATATAAAGTGTTACATCAAGCACAGACTTCGTGGAGAAAAATATAACAAGAGAAAGCAGGTAACACTCACAAAGAATCGCCCCCCCCCCCACCAATAGGATGACAGAATTCCAGTGAGATCGACATTTTGAAATTATCACACAGAGCTACGTTTTCAAATAACTATAAGGAACTCTAACCAATCATGGAATAAAAACCTAGTTGAAATAGCTGTTGGTAAATTAAAGTTCGATATTAAGGTGGATTATAATTATAAGTAAAATAAATGTGTAAGATAAAATGCGAAACTACAGTTTATGGTAGTGAATTTGAATAACCTCTTATATGAGAGGAGACTCATTTTTTTATTGCGATGGCCACATTGGGTGTATTTCGATGATAATATGTTTACATATTTTTTAATTTATTAACTCCACTGCAATAATTTAAAGCCTTGGAAATTCATAGTTTAGCTTAATTTATATTTAGTTCAAAATAAAATAAAATTAGTTACTAATAATTAAATCCAAACGATGGGCTAAACGAATACTAGAAGCACTGGGAATGTAAACATTACCCACGGCCTCAGTCGCCTAAATGGTATAAGGGAATTAACTCTATAATTATTACGGTTAAGCCAGTTATTTTCCCTGTCTACCAATATATTAATTAATGTGTTTCCTTAGAAAGAATTTACAGCTCATATTGCCCCCTCTACATATGATACATTTTGGTGGACAGTAGGGATCAATCCCAAGTCCAGCAGAAGGTGTGCAGGTGTTTTCGCCGATGAAATCTGATAAGTTGATTTATTATATACGTTAAACAAGTAGATGACGCCCGATTGAATAAAATAGACATTCTCTATTTGATGTGTCGATCATTCTTTTTAATATTGTAAGCAGCGTACACAAATCAGAATGTAACGTCAATAAAAAATATCCCAAACGTCAGCTTTTAGCATTTAAGTACGAATCTACAATAGATCAAACAGATATTAGGGAACTATTTGATCTGTTGATCTTGATTTTAAAAATAGCGAACAAATTTACGGCTAGTCTAAAAAATACAAGCCTTCCTACGTACACAATATCAATATAACTATAGTAATCTACAGACAGCTGTTTCGTCATCTACTACTAATCAGTGTGGCTAGACATAGCGAGTGTATTCACGTCGTGATTCTATTTTTTATCATTTTAATTTAGTTTATCTAAAGAGATCAAGGGCCCCCTCTTGAGGCTAACACTTGATTTCTCTATGAGTAAAATTTATATCCGAATGCTTTCTTAAGGATAGATGTTGTTCCTTTTAGGGCTGCTATCTGTACTTCCTTATGAGTAAAACTTATATCCGAGGCCTCTCTTAAGAATAGATGTTGTTCCTTTTAGGGCTGCTATCTGTACTTCCCTATGAGTAAAACTTATATCCGAGGGCTCTCTTAAGAATAGATGTTGTTCCTTTTAGGGTTGCTATCTGTACTTCCCTATGAGTAAACGTTATATCCGAGGGCTCTCTTAAGGATAGATGTTGTTCCTTTTAAGGCTGCTATCTGTACTTCCCTATGAGTAAAACTTATATCCGAGGGCTCTCTTAAGAATAGATGTTGTTCCTTTTAGAGCTGCTATCTGTACTTCCCTATGAGTAAAACTTATATCCGAGGGCTCTCTTAAGAATAGATGTTGTTCCTTTTAGGGCTGCTATCTGTACTTCCCTATGAGTAAAACTTATATCCGAGGCCTCTCATAAGAATAGATGTTGTTCCTTTTAGGGCTGCTATCTGTACTCCCCTATGAGTAAAACTTATATCCGAGGGCTCTCTTAAGAATAGATGTTGTTCTTTTTAGGGCTGCTATCTGTACTTCCCTATGAGTAAACGTTATATCCGAGGGCTCTCTTAAGAATAGATGTTGTTCCTTTTAAGGCTGCTATCTGTACTTCCCTATGAGTAAAACTTATATCCGAGGGCTCTCTTAAGGATA
Organism: Sepiola atlantica; assembly: GCA_963556195.1. Lineage (NCBI taxonomy): Eukaryota > Metazoa > Mollusca > Cephalopoda > Sepiida > Sepiolidae > Sepiola > Sepiola atlantica. Next base: position 62,681,387 of record OY744543.1, on the reverse strand, counting down.
GATGTTGTTCCTTTTAGGGCTGCTATCTGTACTTCCCTATGAGTAAAACTTATATCCGAGGCCTCTCATAAGAATAGATGTTGTTCCTTTTAGGGCTGCTATCTGTACTCCCCTATGAGTAAAACTTATATCCGAGGGCTCTCTTAAGAATAGATGTTGTTCCTTTTAGGGCTGCTATCTGTACTTCCCTATGAGTAAAACTTATATCCGAGGGCTCTCTTAAGGATAGATGTTGTTCCTTTTAGGGCTGCTATCTGTACTTCCCTATGAGTAAAACTTATATCCGAGGGCTCTCTTAAGGATAGATGTTGTTCCTTTTAGGGCTGCTATCTGTACTTCCCTATGAGTAAAACTTATATCCGAGGGCTCTCTTAAGGATAGATGTTGTTCCTTTTAGGGCTGCTATCTGTACTTCCCTATGAGTAAAACTTATATCCGAGGGCTCTCTTAAGGATAGATGTTGTTCCTTTTAGGGCTGCTATCTGTACTTCCCTATGAGTAAAACTTATATCCGAGGGCTCTCTTAAGGATAGATGTTGTTCCTTTTAGGGCTGCTATCTGTACTTCCCTATGAGTAAAACTTATATCCGAGGGCTCTCTTAAGGATAGATGTTGTTCCTTTTAGGGCTGCTATCTGTACTTCCCTATGAGTAAAACTTATATCCGAGGGCTCTCTTAAGGATAGATGTTGTTCCTTTTAGGGCTGCTATCTGTACTTCCCTACAGTTTGGTCTTCCCGTGATTGTTTCTAAGTCTTTTCTTAGATTTTTTTTCACTAGACCAGTTGCCCCCACTACAACCGGTATTATGTTTATTTCATCTTGGGACCATGTTATTTTTAAATCAGTTTAATGTGTGTGTGTGTGTGTGTGTGTGTGTGTGTGTGTGTGTGTGTGTGTGTGTGTATGTGTGTGTGGGGGGGGCGTGTCTTTTAAACTATCGTGTTTTGTGTTCGCATGCTACTACCTAGGCAACCGGGTTGCAACTTGCCTTTCGCCCTTTCATAATATTCTTACCGGTATAAGCCATTCCCATTAATAACTAACTCTTAGATTCTGCCAAATCGTCGTCGTCTCAGTGCCATCCTACCTTCAGATTCGTTTGCCAGAAAAGAAGAGAAAAAAACGAAGACGCTTAGAAAGTGTAATGCCAACCTTTGCCAACGCTTAAAAATAAACAAAGAATTCGTGGAATCTTGTGCAATCCCTGCAACTTGATCGATGCAGACATGGCTACATCATTGGTTTATTGGCCCGGGAGGCTCATCTCTGCCCTGTTCTTGATGACTCGCTCTCGCTCTCTCGAATGCTTTCGCGCATATTGAGCACTTGATGTCTACCGACTCTCACATACTCTTATGAAAAGAATCTGGCGAATTATTTCATGTTTAGACCAAGACGATAAAAGCACTGAAATCTTGGCAAGTCATCCACAAAGATACTTTCAGGTTTTAGACTGGTTTTTCAAATAATACATGCATATTCTCTACGACACACACACACACACACACATATATATATATATATATATATATATATATATATATATATATATATATATATATATATGGTACAATCCGATATATTCAAAACATATTCATTAGAATTTCAAATATTCAAATCAAGTTTCGATCAATAAATATTCCAACACGACGTCTATATCTACGCACGTTTACAACATCCTTATCAACGTAATAACACTTTTTTTTAAATCAAAATGCAGGGTATATCATAATAAGCAAATGAATATTTCAGAAATTATTTTTAGAAAACATCTTTTAGTAAAGTAAACAATATATATATATATATATATATATATATATATATATATATATATATATATATATATATATATACTTAGCTCCACTATTCACTGCGGGTATGAAACGCGGACACCTCTATGTAACTTAATTGCTATGAACATATATTCATATTTTACGCCCAACCTCAATTCACGTATTGAGCACTGTTTTAGTAAATACTGAAAATATATACACAATATATTATATCACCTTATAATATTATATGTGTATACATGAAATAATAATAAATTATATATTTTTCTTATTTTTTATTTTTCTTATCTTTCTGTTTTTGCTGGAGATGGGGGATCCTACCGGATGCCAGACATTCATCGGCTATTTCAGACACTCCAGCCTAGAGATTTTTAAAAGATTCTAACCGTCCGTTTAAGTGCAATTGTTGTATTCCCATCTGGGAAACAAACGATGTCTATGTATGTAACTGTATTTTTTGTTTTCTTTAAATTTAATAAAGCGACTAAATTTAGAGAATGCTGAGTTAATCGTGGAAGCCATTCAAGACACTCAAAGTAGTATACAACTGAGCTATTCGATCCTGGTAGAGTCAGTTCATCATCCGAGTCCGAAACGCTGTTTGCAAAAATGACCTTGTACCTGTCGCTTATTGTAAAGTTCTGGTTTGAGCAAGATCTCACTCTTAAAAAAATGTCCCAGGGTTGATCGAAAGAGAATTTTGAAGGCCGTGTGATTTGTTTGTAGACTGATTTTGAGTGGACACTCCACAAGCCAGACCCTAGCGCCCGAATTGATTTCTCTGTGGCTACCTTAAAGACAGAGCTATGCACGGAACTGAACGAAGCCATCAAGAACGAGATCAGAGTCTTACCTCGGTCGGTTTGTAAGGATATCATGAACATGTTTGTGTTTCCCCTCAGGAGATGTACAGAGCTAAACGGGGGTCATCTCGAATACACGTTCTAAAATAAGAAAAAGGATTGAAAGACTCTCATGTCTTTTTGGCTAAGATCAGTGTAAATTTGGGGATATTTAAAGTAGGATATTGATTTACTCCTCTCCAAGAGTTAGGCACAAGCCCAGTGTTTATCTTACTCCCACAAGTAAGATGTGACACAAGGTCGGGTCGGGAAAGTGGGGTTTAAAAATTGCCTGTGCAGGCCCGTCGACATTCCCCGGTAGAGGCGCCTCAGGCAGTAAGCAATAAACTTACTCCTCCCCAAAGAGGGGAGGCAAAGCCTGGGAAGGTGGACCTCCCAGAACTGCACAGGACAGACCCATTGACCGGCGTAAATCAAGACCCGAAGGCCAAGACAACACCAGTATGGGGTGCAGTATCCATCGGAACAGATACTACACTTTGATCTTAGCCAAAAGACCAAGAGGATAGCCCCAAGAGTAAATGTGATATTGTGGTGACTATAATTAATCGTATTATAGACCTTTTTATCGCTTTTGACCAAAGATGACCAACGACCCTATGCACCCCACACTTCTGATGGTTTTGTGACTAATTTGTTCCGAGTGTTTGTAAATGTTGTGCAAATAAATAATTCAAAGTGTAGTATCTGTTCTGATACTACACTTCATCTGTTCTGTACTCGGTCAGTGAAGGAGAAATACTTCTAGACTGAGGCGGTTTTTTTAAATTTTTGTTCGAATCCAGAGTGCCTCTTTTGGAGGGGCTGGATTGTCGGCACATTAAAAATTGACCTTGTGTCTAACTCTGCCCTCTCATGTTTTGATATAATGTTTTAATCACAATAAACCAGTTATTACCAAAGTTTCCATTAATTCTTACAAAAAATTAAGAAATTTGGAGCCGCTTTTTTAGGTGGGGGGGGTTCACTTTGTATGACAATGGTTTAATAAAAATGCAACCATTCAAGAACGATTCACAAAAGTTGAAATAAGTGTGAATTTTGTTCTAGTCATAACAAATTTTGTGATTCTAACAAATTTTGTGATTCTAGTCATAACAAATTTCAAAACAAATTTTGTTCTAGTCATAACATTTGCTGGACATACAAGCCAAATTGTGTTCTAGTCATAACAAATTTTGTGATTCTAACAAATTTTGTGATTCTAGTCATAACAAATTTCAAAACAAATTTTGTTCTAGTCATAACATTTGCTGGACATACAAGCCAAATTGTGTTCTAGTCATAACAAATTTTGTGATTCTAACAAATTTTGTGATTCTAGTCATAACAAATTTCAAAACAAATTTTGTTCTAGTCATAACATTTGCTGGACATACAGGCAAAAAAAATCTTACTTATATTTACTATAGTTAATATAATGACATGAACACGTGGAACAACGGATAAACGCGTTGATTAACAATTAATTTTAAGTAACCGTCTTCTGGGGATTTAAGTTACCTACTACATGCGATAATAACTAAGAATAAAATAATAAGTTGACGGAACAAGAACAATCTACCCCGTGAATTAAATAAAACATTCAGTTCAGAATTCCGTATTGAATAAAAATGTCCAATTGCGAAAAAATGCATCTGAAGAAAGTCGAAGATAACATCGGTCGAAACGTTGTGAAAATAACAACCAATATGAGAACAGTAGTCCGAATGATCAATATAATACATAATATAATCCCGTTTTGTAAATAATTTAATGCTAAAATGCAATATTCTTTGTGAATAATTCAACTGAATGTTTCTAGTTCACTCATAAATGGGGTTAATACCTTTCCCAGTGTTAAAAAGGGTAAAGAAAGAAAAGAAAGGAGGAAAAGAAAGAAAAGAAAGAAAGAAAGAAAGAAAGAAAGAAAAGACGAAATAAATAACTGAAAAGAAAGAAAGAAAGAAAGAAAGAAAGAAAAGACGAAATAAATAACTGAAAAGAAAGAAAGAAAGAAAGAAAGAAAGAAAGAAAAGACGAAAGAAATAACTGAAAAGAAAGAAAGAAAGAAAGAAACAACATGAAGAATTGTGCATAGTTTTCCTTGTATGTCTTGGCATCTGCTCAAATTCTTACCTTCTGGATGAAGAGTGGTGTTGGTTGACGTCACCGTGTATCAAATACCGGCGAACACTGCATAAAGCAGAAAGAGATTAATAAGATTGTGCAATTAACATGATTAAAGTAAAAGAGAGATCAAGTGACAGCAAACAAAGGGAAATTAGATGCAAATAGAAAAATGAAAGATCCTAAGAAATGTGTCTATGACATTTTATGCCTGACTACGAAGATATAATATTGTGTCGACTTTTGTTGGTTTTCAATTTTAATAGTTTTTTTTAGGTGGGTATAGTACGGTTTCGATTGCACCCTCTAAATGGTATAGTTTAAAATATATAACGTGCCCACGTTGTGTACCCTGTTGCCTAGAATACACATTCCATAATTCTTAATGATAAGTTAAATAGTTTAGATTTTACCAGGAACATACATATTATTGACGCTCACGCGCGCATTAAACCTTTAAAAAATGTATCACTTAATATAACTCGAAATTTGATGTAGAGCAATTCTTTCTCTATTAATATTTTTGTATCTAACTTATTTTTACAAAATTTTGAGGGCAGGTTAAAGTTTGGGTGGACGCACTTCTTAAATGATAAACTTTAAAACAAAAAATATGCCCATGTTAGTCACCGGTTGCCGAGAATATATATTTCAAAATTCATAATGATGGTTCATTAATCAATTTAAAATGTAATTAATTTTTTTAAAGTTTCATATATATGCATCCCCTAAATATTAACATTTATATAAAATACTGCAGTTTTTGGAATATATTAAAAAATACATAATGATCCGTTCATTAGTTTAGGAGATTAAAAGTTGGAGGGCGCCTGAAGAGATCTTAGTTTCTAATAACTATTGATCAATAACATTGACATGCCAGTGTAGCAGCTTTTTGTACAGGTCTGTATGAATAAAAAAATCATATAAATAGGTCTATTTACTATTGAGCACTATTGAAATTCTGTAGATTTTATCCTGTGGATGTCTACTTTACTTGGATTATTAATATATATATATATATATATATATATATATATATATATTAATACGATAGTGTGTGTGTTCGTGTGTCACGCTTACATCAAAAACTCTGCGCATGCGTGCCACACTTAGATTTGGAAAAGCATTCAACTCACCTAATTTTCGTACTATTTAAAGTGGCGCAACGGTTAGCGACGTAGGATTTTGACATCGGCCCAACTGGTGTATAGTTCGATCCCAACCAACCTCTAAGATGTTTTTTTCTACATCGAAGGGGAGGGAGGTAGGAAGGGGACGACCAGGAAGACACATATTAATGCGATAGCGTGTGTTATTTTGTGTGTCACGCTTATATTAAAAGCAACGACCTTCCAAATCTTTGTATGCTACTCATGAATGACCATTAATAAAGCTCAAGAACAGACTTTCGATAAGGTTGGGATCTACCTACCACAACCTTGCTTTACTCATGGACAACTTTATGTAGCCTTCTTAAAGGCAAGGTCTATGAAAAGTGTAAGAGTGGAAATTTGTCCTCAGAATAATTATACTCATGACCAGAGAAGAGGAACTACCTTCACTAGAAATATTGTATATAAAGAAGTTTTGTAAATTGTTTCATGTATTGTTCATTTTACAAAATAAATATACAAGTAAAATCTTATCATATTGTCTTCAAACATGTATAGGTTAGGAACAAGATAAGTTGTATTGAAAACATCATTTCGTGTGATTTACACGGGTCCCACTAGTATATATATATATATATATATATATATATATATATATATATATATATATATATATATATATATGAGAAAGGAAGAATGAAAGTAATCCGACGTAATGGGAAATGAAAAAGAAGAAAACGTCAGATGGCTGTGAGTGAAAAAGAGGGAGGGTGGGAGTGTTAGTGAATTTGTCTTAACGTGGGAGAGAAGGGGGGGCTGAGGTTTTTGTCGTGGTGAGATGTAGCATGGATTTTGAGGGGCTGGGGAAAGAGGAGGGAAGGAGGGAAGCTCTGTGTCTTTGGTGTGTAGGTAGTATCATAGTTTTAGAAAAAGTATTGAAGAAATGAAGATGATTTGAAAGTATTGGGGGAGTAAGAGTGTGAAAGAAGTAGTCGAAGGCCATCCACATTCATTTCACTCTCTGCCACCGACATCTCTCAGCCCGGACCTTGGTCCTGCGCTCCCAGTAGTGGCTACTACTTCTCATCAACCCATCATGTCAACTCAATATTTCTATGTACTTGCATGACATTTTTCTTTAAATTATCATCCTGAAGAAGTCTTACAAATAAAGACGAAACGTTGATCAATACATAAAAAAAGATCTTTCGGTTTTTCCTTTTTCATTTCTCATATATATATATATATATATATATATATATATATATATATATATATATATACAATATGCGCAGGTATGAAGGAAATGCATTTATGACACCGCGTGTGGTATGAGCATTACGTTACACGTAGTTTTAGTGTAATTTAAAACTTAGCAGGAATTTGATAATGTTGTACACATCTTTTTCTATAGCAATACAAGTATTATAATGTATACATGTTATTTTTACCAAGTACTATCAGTAAGTAAATTGGCTGCTGCGAAGAAATATGACGTTCATTTGAATATCAATTTGATGCTGATAACAGAATGCAAAAATGATCCTAGACGGATCAAGTATTTTTTTACAGGAGGTAATTCGAAATAAATGTTAACTTTTCTTAACAACATTGACAAACGATAAATAAAATGAAATGGCTAGTCACAATCAAATAACGATTTGGAAGACGAATTGCTATTTAGGTTTAATTTTTTAAATCCTACTAACTTAATATTATATATTAGATTGTCTTACTCGTATGTAACATTCAACCTTGATTTTTTTTTCAAGTTTTTGCGAACCAAATTAATTAAGCAAGAAATCGCGTTTGTTTATGACAAAGTCTGCTTTGCTGCACTCACCTGACCTCTTTGTCTGACAGTGACGATCTCAGAAAAAGCATAATATTTAAAGTTATAGTTTTAATGGCGTCGGCATTTCTGCGCACGCGCAGTCACATCATATATTCTAGACAACGACATATATGGCAATGAAAAGTGGCAGATGTATGTTTTGATATTTTAATAACGACAGAATAGTAGAAATTAACAGAGAAAGAAAGAAAAAAAGAAAGAAAGAAAGAACGAAAGAAAGAAAGAAAGAAAGAAAATTAAAAAATAATAAAAAAAGAAAGCAGTAAGAAAGTGAGAAAGACAGAGGAAGGAGAGAAAACAGAGGAAGGAGTGAAAACGAGAAAACAAAATCAGAACGGAAAGACAAAAGTTTAAAAAAAAAAAAAAAGTCTAAAAAATATACTAAAGACGAAACCAAAAAAGGAATAAAGTTAAATCTAACTGTCGATCCTTAACGTGCGGTTATTTTAGCTGGAAATCCAATTAGCTAAGTTTAAAAGTTCACGTCTTTTTAAGGTTGTTAAAAATATCAAAGACGCTGAATCGGTTTAATAGATCTCCTCATTCTGAAAATTAAATCTATTAACCAATCGGACATTTGTCTTTTTGTATTTTTTCTACTTTTGGGGCAAATAGAGTTATATATTTTTGAAACAAGTTTACGGATCAGATTAAAAATAGCATTGGAGTAGAAACCTTTTTACATGAAATTAGATGAATTCAGAAATTAAAATAGTATTTCTCTCTCTCTCTCTCTTCTCTCTCTCTCCCCCCCTCTCTCTCTCTCTCTCTCTCTCTCTATATATATATATATATATATATATATATATATATATATGGTACATGCATTGTATTAGTTTTTGTAGATGTAAATCCGTTGAAACTCAAGTGTTTATAAAAAGTGCTCAATAACAAGTAGAGCTGTTCTTAAGTATAGATTTTTATTCATACAAACATTATTGGTTACATATGTGCATACATGTTTGGGTTGTACTCTTCACAGAGAGCGAACATCTTCAGACCATATATATATATATATATATATATATATATATATATATATATATATATATATATATATTAGTGCATGTATTATATTAGTTTCTGTAGATGTTAATCCGTTGAAATTTTAGTGTTTATAAAAAGTGTCGAATAACAAGTAGAGCTGTTCTTTAGTTTTTTTTATTTATACAAACATTATTGGTTACATATGTGCATACATATTTCGGTTGTACTCTTCACGGAGAGTCAACCTCTTCAGACCAATATATATATATATATATATATATATATATATATATATATATATATATATATATATATATATATATATATATAACTTAATGTATGTGTGTGATGTTTGTGCGTTCCCTATGGAAAGAAAGGTTAGAGAATCTGCATAAAATCTACAAGTGTATTCTTATGTAAAATTTACCGGGAAAGATAATGGAAGTTTTCTCAGATCTCTAAGTGCACCCTTAAGGGGTCTCTGGGGAAATAACCCCCTTAAAACATCAAATATATATTATTCTAAGAAATTTAAAACATATATAAAATTTCATGGGGGAGACAATGGAAGAGATCCCGAATCTCTAAGTGCCCTCCGAACTTAAGGGAGCTATGGGAACCGAGCCTCCTTTAAAACTTCAAATATATTCTATTTTAATAAAAGTTATATCATATGTATAAAATTGTCAGAGAAAGACAATTGTTCCTGATATTTACGTAACCGTCTATGTGCCGAATATCTGCATTACTCCCACCGCTAAGTGACCCATTGGGACAGAACCCTCTTAAAACTTCAAATATGTATATCGGATTTTATTGACATTTAGAGCATATGTATAAGACACTGATTCAGTGAAACCATCAAACATTCTTTCGCCCTTTCTTTCCCTTCGCTGAAAACGAAACAATTAAGCCTAACATTTACATCCAGTTTTAGAGTTGTCTATTAGACGAACGGTCTTGACCCCCTGAGGATTTAGTATACTACTAAAACTGTTAATTTTGTTTGTTTGTTCGTTTGTTATCTTTATATTTTGATCTATTGGATATCGGATGACGTCATCGTTTTTGTGACTCATTCATTCAAACTCTCTCTTATATATGTATATAAATTTGGGAAAGTTAATTTTTTAAGCATCTTTTGAATTTTAAACATAAAGATAGAGGCAAAATGCCTTCATAAGAAACCATGTGTTAGATGTAGATACATTTTAATTAAAACTAAAATAAAAATAAAAACATTTTTTTCTTCTTCATCTTGACTTTGTTTTGATTTTTGATTTTGATTTTAATAAAAAAAGAATATCTGCATCTAACACATGGTTTCTTATGAAGGCATTTTACCTCTATCTTTATGTTTATATATATATATATATATATATATATATATATATATATATGATTTTTTTATGTACTTATTATTTATTATTCATTTTTTATTCATTATTATAATTTTTATTCCTTATTATTATCATCATTATTATTACTTTTATTTTTATTCAATGTTATTATTTTATTAAATTACTTATTATTTGTTATTCATTTTTATTTATTATTATAATTTTTATTCCTTATTATCATAATCATTATTATTACTTTTATTTTTATTCAACTTTATTAATTTATTTATTATTTATTATTCATTTTTTATTTATTATTATAATGTTTATTCCTTATTATCATCATCATTATTATTACTTTTATTTTTATTCAACTTTATTAATGTATTTATTATTTATTATTCATTTTTTATTTATTATTATAATGTTTATTCCTTATTATCATCATCATTATTATTACTTTCATTTTAATTCAAGTTCATTATTTTATTGATTAATTAATTATTTATTATTCATTTTTTATTCATTTTTATAATTTGTATCTCTTATTTTTATCTTTAAACTTACTTCTTCTTTGACTTAGTGCAATTGTTAAACTGCAAATTATATTATTGTATTTTCTTTACTTTTTTATTTGGAAATGTTTTAAGATAAAATTTCTTGAAATAGTTCTATTAAAAGAATATCTCTTCAATTTAATTAATGGCGAATTTATCTATCAATTAATTTTTAAATATAGGTTCTCATATGTTTGTATTTTTCTCTGGGAACAAAATATCGTAATTGAAAAAAAAATACTTTTTTCTATTTTATGCCTTTTCTATACTGTAGACAGTCTTTATTCCTCCTATTGTTTCCCTTTGTATAGTGATGTAATTGCTTCGTATAACAGAGAGTATGAAAGTATATCAATATTAATATATATATATATATATATATATATATATACATATATATATATGTATATATATATATATATATATATATATATATATATATATATATATATCGCCTACGTACACGGACCATGACTAGCCACACACACACGCGCGCAGGCAGACAGAGTGCCAACAAAATCATAAACTTTGAAGAACAACTCTAAGCATTGTGAACAAAATGTACTCAACCGCCGCAAACGCAGATGGCCGGAAAGATAAAAGTCGAAATCACACATACTTAAAAAAACACATACCTTTGACCCAGAAAAGCAAAATCTATGACAACACATACACACACACACACACACACACACGCACACACATACGCGCGGATGCGCAGAAACATCAAAGTGCTAAAAATAAAAACATTTTTCAAATGGAAAATATATCTGAAGAGAGCCGCACAAAATTATAAAATTATAAAATAATTAAATAACAAACAATTGTTAAAAAGTTTTTTTACAAATGTTGGTAGCCCCACTTCTTTATATATATATATATAAAAGAGTTCATTGTAGGAAATAAATAACAAAATCAATTACAGATCGCTGCAACTCTTTGTTTTGTTTGCGGTTTTATTATACTTTCTAGAAGTAGGGTATATATATATATATATATATATATATATATATATATATATATATATATATATATAAATATAAGGTTAAAACAACAAAAGATATAAGAGGCAACTAATATCTTCAATTAGTGAACATCCGGATAAAAATGAAGCTAAATATACAGGATTGAGCATTAATAGCAATAGATAAAGTGAAAGAATAAAATAAGGTGCGAATCAAATTTTATTACAGTTCAATTTTCAGGCAAATTACTTTAAAGTGCTTAACTCATGAGTTTTTAACGAAAATCTTCTCCTCAGACGACTATTACCGCAATGACATTACTACAGGTAATAAAAATTAAACTTTGAAAATATATTTTTAAAAAATATATATAAATACATAAAGGTATATAAACCATCAAATATATCGGCCCAAAACATACTTTTTTGTAAACCTATACAGTTCATACAAGTCAAAAAGTTCAAAATAGCTCCAGGAAAGATATCAAATAGGTTGATTAAAAAATAGCCCAAGTGGTGAATGGTGGTCCAAAACCGAAAAAAGTTATATATATATATATATAAGTTTTCAAAGAAAATCTTCTCAGCAGAGGACCATTACCGCAATGACATTACTGCAGGTAATAAAAAGTAAAGGTATATAAAACATTAAATATATCGGACCAAAACATACTTTTTTGTAAACTTATACAGTTCATACAAGTCAAAAAGTTTAAAATAGCTCCAGGAAAGATATCAAATAGGTTGATTAAAAAATAGTCCAAGTGGTGAATGGTGGTCCAAAAACGAAAAAATTTATCCAGGCGGGAAATTTGTTTGCTATCGATGTAGTAGATAACAGTGAAAACTCATAAGTTAAGGACTTTAAAGTACTTTGCCTGAACATTGAACTGTAATAAAATTTGATTCGCACCTCATTTTATTCTTTCACTTCATCTATTACTATATATATATATATATATATATATATATATATAGAGAGAGAGAGAGAGAGAGAGAGAGAGAGAAAGAGAGAGACAAAGAGAGAGTGAGAGAGATGACTAGAAAAAACAACTTCTAACTTACTACATATGTGCATATGAGTAATGTAAGCGTGTACTTTTATTCCTAATAAGTTCCTTGTGAACAGGGGTGAGGGGGTCTTTTAGAATGATAACTGTCAGTTTTTCGGTTATTTTCAAGTACCGGATGACTTCTGTTTTGTAACAAGTAGACCTTAATTCCCCGCACCCCCCCCCCTTCACACAATCTGATAAACTAACAAAACTTGACGCCAACATTTTAATTGGCAGTTTCACATCTTTGGTCATCTCGTTCCTCCACGATAAAATAAACCCTGCAGAGACAGCAACATGTAAACCGTTCTCGCAGCGGTGATAACTAACCCCTAAAACATTTGTAGAGTCGAAAGCATGGCCGAGTAATGATGTATGAGCACCCTTTTCTGGGGTGCGCGTCTAGCGTGATCTTTCCCCGTATCTTCTTTACGGGCGCCAAATACGTACGTCTGCAAAGTTCCTTAAATGGTTATTCGTAACGCTTCTTTTTAGAGTTACACATTCCGACGCCATTACCTTCCATGAGGATGCCACGTTGCATGAAAATGAAAATCGCCACCGGATGTTATTCAGCCAGTAACTTCGTCTATCATTTAAAGGCGTATTTTCTACAGCAGCAAGTTTTCATCACAAATGAAGACCCGAAACACAAAAAGATTTCAAATCGCTTACATTAATTGTTGAAGTATGTCGACATCATGGTAGACCTGCAATAATTCCTTCATGCACAGTGAGCTATTTGCCGTTTTACGTTGCAAGAAACGCACCGTCAACAAATAGTTTTCAAAAAACACCACCGCGCTAACTGTTTTTTTATCACTCATATTAGAAATGTTATTTTTAGTTTTTCTTTCACGGCAAAATTTGTAAATATAACTATATTTGAAATTATTTCTCACTTGATATATATCTCCACGCGAACAACGCCGGGTAAATACCGCTAGTAAATCATTACACCCCTCTAATCCCCCACCTCCACCCACCAAAAAACGAGAAAATGTAACAACTTATTTTTCTTTAATTGATTAAGGAACTTCCTAAATAGAAAAGGTCCACCTACACTGTAAGCTATCGAGGAAAGTAAATAGTCTTGTCTGAAAAATCTACCATTAAAAATTGGGTCACTTCTATAGCTAATTCTGTATTTTAGACTTCTAAGTTGGTTTCTTTTAGGAACTTGCATCCGGCAATCCTGTGTGGGGTTCATAAATAATCTTCCTCGTGATGTCGCAGAAAACCCGGTCGGCCGGGAAACCGAAGTCGTAAAAGAACTGTAAAAGCACCAAACATTTCGCTGCCCTTTCTGTCCGGTTCCTCCCTTCGCTAAAAACGAAACAATTAAGCCTAACATTTACATCCAGTTTTATCTAACGGCAAACGGTTAAAAGCTGAGTAAATTGACGAAGAATTTCCAGCCCCCCCCCCCACCTCCCTCCCAGCCCCCTAAAAAGGGCGCATAAATACAGAAATGTTATAGGAGTAAGACGGAGATGGGGGTGTGGACACAGGGGTTTAGGTTAAAAACGCAGACGTGCTCAATTAGCCGACAACTGGCAGAGCAGTGGGACGCCTGTAGGCGGGCTTGTGTATGTGATGTGTGTACGTTGGCGAGTGGATGTTTTGAATAGGATAAGTAAGGGTAAAGGCCCTAACAAAAATAAACGCTGCGGGGGGGGGGGGTAACGTAATTAAAAGAACAGCCATATTGGGGAAGAAGTGGCCAACATAGAATGAATCGATGGACAAGACATGAAGGAACCCAAGAAACGATGCCTTAACTTAATAGTCACCATAGGTGCAATTACGATTTCTTTTTATTTTCTTCTTCTGCGATTGTCGTTGTTCTTATTAAAAGCAAAATATAGTTCAACTTTGGTAAGTATGATTATTAGTGACATAAATCATTTTAAAGGAAATACCGTTGGGAAATTAGTCAAAAACAAAATTATTTTGCTTTTCCTACTCATTCTTGGCCTTTTGGCCGAGATCAAAGTGTAGTATCTGTTCCGATAGATACTGCACCCCATAGACTGGTATTGTCTTGTCCTTCGGGGCTTGATTTACGCCGGTCAATGGGTCTGTCCTGTGCAGTTCTGGGAGGTCCACCTTCCCAGGCTTTGCCTCCCCTCTTTGGGGAGGAGTAAGTTTATTGCTTACTGCCTGAGGCGCCACTAGCGGGGAATGCCGACGGGGCTGCCCAGGCAATTTTTAAACCCCACTTTCCCGACCCGACCTTGGGGCACATCTTACTTATGGGAGTAAGATAAAAACTGGCCTTGTGCCTAACTCCTGGAGAGGAGTAAATAAATACTCATTTGTGATCTATTTGTATCAAAAAGTATTTTATATTTAATAGAAGTTATAAGCATTTTAAGTTCCGTAAATAACGGTTCTTAGCAAAGTAGTTATCTTTGTTTACTCAGTTAGTAACGTAAATAAAGGTGGCTACTTTGCTCAGAAG
Organism: Sepiola atlantica; assembly: GCA_963556195.1. Classification (NCBI taxonomy): domain Eukaryota; kingdom Metazoa; phylum Mollusca; class Cephalopoda; order Sepiida; family Sepiolidae; genus Sepiola; species Sepiola atlantica. The sequence continues at coordinate 62,666,283 of OY744543.1, read as the reverse complement.
CGTTATCACGGGAATTTATGCTTATAACTTCTATTAAATGTTTTTTTTTTATGCAAATAGGTTTCAGATGAGCTAGTAAACCAAAATAAATTGTCTTTGACAAATTTCCCAATTGTATTTCCTTTAAGAAATAATTTATGTCGCTAATAGTAATGATTACCGTAATTTTATATATAAAGTAGCAGGAAGACCCGGAGTTGTCAGGGATTGAATGAATAGCCCATATACTTCTGTCCCAGCCCTTTACATCATATAACCAGTTTTATTCTTTTTTTTTTCACACTTTATAAGATTAAGTTATTAGGGTGGGGCCGAACTGTATTAATTGAAATAAAGGGGAGGTAAATAAAATGACATTTATTTAAATAATTATCGATACATGTATAGTGTTTAACCCCCTCGAGGCACAAACGGCGTTTCTCGAAAATAAACGAGAACCGCTGTGTACTCATGCTTCAAGTCTTTGACGCCATATTAAAATTTCTATTCTATTTTTGTATTTATTTAGTTAGAACTAAATTATGCATTATTATACACGAAGAAAAACGTTTCATTCTTTACAATAAATTCATAACATCCTCAGTAACCTGCTAATTTCAAATCTGCCATCGAGATCAACCCTCGACAATTGATACGTTGACCGATACACACATACTCCTTTGCTGCATATATACATAGAAAAGTTGTGTGTTTGTGAGGTGTGCTTATTTCATCCGAGGATATTGCATGAAAATGTATATTAAAAAAATTACTAACAATATTGTGTTTCAGAATTTTTAAGACGGGATTGATAATTTGTATTATATGGATTATTCAGACTACTGTTCTCATCTCGGATGTTAATCTCACAACGTTTCGGCCAATGTAACCTCCAATCTTCTTCAGGTGACTCTTGTCGAACTCGGGAATCTTTATATGGAACTCTAAAATCCTTACGAAATTTTGAACGGAACCCTTTAATTAATCCACTAGGGTAGATTGCTCTAATCCCATCAGCCATGACCGGGTAGAAGTCTTAAGTAATTCATAATTGTATTCTTAGTATCGCCCGTATTGAGGATTGAACCTTCAACCTTCAGAAGACTGTCACTTAGAACTGATTATTACTTAGAATGTTTATCTATTGAACCACGCGTCCGAGAGCATTAAATAAAGCATTCGCTTCGAAATTTCATGCAGATTCCCGAGTTCGACATAAAGATTCTCGAGTTCGACGAAACGCACTTGAAAAAGGCCGGAGGTTTTATCGGTTGAAACGTTTTGAGAATTACATCCGCGATGAGGACAATAGTCCGAATAAATCAAATGATATAATTATTAACAATCTGTGTAAATGTAACTTTGTCTAATGTTGTTTATTTTTCCTTCTTTTCCAGGTGAGTGAATTCCTTTCCCTCTGAATAATAACGGTAAATATGAATCAGTTTATGCAAATTATCTAAGTTGCAGGCAATATGGCACAAGCGAAAACTTGTATGAAATACAATTTACTGATTATATTTCGTTATTCAATCCAATAAATGGATCTCATCATACAATTTAAGGATTCTAAATTCATATTTATTTTCTGTATCACAAGAAAAGCATGCATGTCTACCATTATATGAATAAATAAATGTAAAAGTTGTTTTTATTCATCACACCTATATTACAACTAAAACTGTCTACTGTTATTTAAATCAATAATGCAACAAAGTATTTTAAAATACTGTATATATAGTAGAGAGCAAAGGACAAAAAACAGCTATTGGTATGCCTAATTGGCATAACTATTTTTTAACTTTTCATGATAAATTAATTTTGGTTTTATTTATATGTAATTTTATTGTCCTAATATTATATATATGTGTAAAAAATATGGAGTCTGTCCGAATTGAACTAAACATCTTATATATATATATATATATATATATATATATATATATATATATATATGTATATATATATATGTATATATATATATGTATATATATATATATATGTATATATATATATATATGTATATATATATATATATGTATATATATATATATATATATATATGAAGATGTTTAGTTCAATTCGGACAGACTCCATATTTTTTACACGCATACTCTTACTCTCCATTACTTTATATTTTTTTCAAATTTTGAATGTTGGCTTTTCCACTGCCAACTTATCCATCTATGTAATTCCTCTGATAAGATTTTAATTTTTGAAAAGCCTTGGCTTAAGGAAAGAAAAATAAACATGTTTTTATGGAGTACACTTTGCATTGAACAATCGAAGTTGAAATAGATGTTTCATTCGTACATATTTATCTCTCTTCTTTCATTTATCTTTATCATTGCTCTATCTCGTATATTGAGCTTAAACCATTTCACTATAGGTTATATCCTCTAAAAGTATGCTTTTAGTTTCATATTTATATATATATATATATATATATATATATATATATATATATATATATATATATATATATATATATATATATATATATATATACAGGGTGATTCATAAGTCACTTAGCTATTTATTTTTTAAATTCTAAAGTTAAAAATACGGTAATAAAAAACAGAAAGTTTATTCAACAAATTCATTTATGGGAGTTTTAAATTACAGCAAATTTTCAAATTTTCCACCTTCGTTCTGAATGCATAGCTCCATTCTTTTTGCAAGGAATTTACGACTATTTGTAGCATATTCGATTGATTATGTAATAAATATATATAGAAACAAATATATAAACGAACAAATTTAAAATAACAAATAGCAGTAATTAGAGAGTAAGATAACAATTATCAAAAGTTCATAGTATGTTTGTGTTTCATATGGTAATCATTTTAAATAGCTAAGTGAAGTGACTTATGAATCACCCTGATATATATATATATATATATATATATATATATATATATATATATATATATATATATATATATATATATATATATACGCAATAGTTTCGTCGATATTAACAGTGATAAATTAGAACGTTTTAATATAAAAATGAATAAATGACTAAAACCTTTCTTAAAATATTATGTTCATTAATTTTAAAGGGGAGGTAATTCAACTGAAAGCTCTTAATTGTTCAAATTAAAATAGATTCATACTAAAGATATGCAATGTAAGTTATACATTAAAAAATACTTAAAGCTAATTTAATAGCCACCGGATGGTGGGTAGTTTTTTTTTTTGCTTGTTTCTTATAAAGTCGTGTAAGGAGTCATTTAGTCTATGTCTCTAACTTATATCACTAGAATAGATCTGACACTTATCTTTACTCGTTATGTTAACAAGAAGAAGAGTAGAAACAAAAACAAAACACCGGTTTCACCGAAATTAAGCGATGGTGAGCCTGGCAAGTACTGAATGGGTGACTATTTGGGAAAATCTGGTGCCTTATGTAAGAAATATCTATTCACAATTCGAATTAAACTAGGAATTAATGTACGATTCCAGCATAAAATGATGACCTAAAAATGATTGGTACGCCGTAAGACGTGTCAGGCGCGAAAAAAAAAAGAGTCGCCAACCTAATAGGTCTCTCACTGTCAACCAAGCTTCAGTCCCTGTCCCATCGCCGCAATGTAGCATCCTTGTGCTTGTTTTACAAATACTTCAATGGATTATGCTCCGATGAATTGGCTACTCTGGTGCCCCCTCGACGTAAATTCACTAGACCAACTCGACAATCAACTAAATCTCATTCATTCATGTGGAGGTCCCCAGATGCCGGAGAGCCTTCTACTTAAATAGCTTCTTTCCCTCGTGCTGCTGGCCTCTGGAACTCCCTCCCTGTCCCCTGTTTCCCCGACAGTACTGACATGCAGAAATTTAAAACTAATGTAAACAGACATCTCGCTGCGCAGATCCCAATTTAGGTTGACCTCCCCCCCCCCCCCAACCTTCTCCCCTTTTCTTTTTTCTCAGTAGCCCCTTACGTCTACAGTGGCGGCCTGCCTTATTTGGGGTGAACTATGTTAAAAAAAAAATTAAATTGCAAATCACTGGAGTGAAAGCGGCAATGTTGCTTCCAAGCCATTCCTTTGCAGGTTCTCGGCCAAACCTTCCCCGACTTCGCATGCAAACGCTTAGTCTTGTGTCGGGGGTAAAACCTGCAAATCTGCAGCTTAACCAATAGTTGCAACCAATGATGAGGACTTCGTGCAGACCAGAAAATTCTGAGGCCGGATCTTCCTGACCTCTATGTAGAAGGCTGGCTTTCTTAACAACAACAACAACAACAACAACAACAATAATGATAATAATAATAATAATAATAATAATAATAATAATAATAATAATAATAATAATAATAATAATAATAATAATTTGTGCAGAGAATGCTGAGACCTTGGCGAGGCTTATTGCCACCCAAATCCCAGAGAAGACCAATTGTCCTTACCAGCGAGAAATCAATTGTAAGAGGCTGTTGCGATACCGCATCGTTATCGAAAAGAGGTGAAGAATACTGGAAGTCTGGGGAGACTTGTTGTCACTCAGACTCCAGGAAATACCACTGGTTGTTTTCGGTGAGCAATCACTGACGATGATCTGTGTTAGAACTCCTAGTGAGTACAATAATGAAACAATTCATTTTGTAATGTCTAAATCGGATTAAGAAAGTTTCAAAAATAAATAGTTAAATATTCTTTAAAGTACAAATGCAAAATTGTTTATTTGTTATTGAGAAAATCATAATATAAATGGACTTTAATGCTTGAAGCACTTTAATGCACTGGACTGCATGAACCTGTTATTCTGCACCGTTTGGATGTGCAGCGCAGAATAATGGACTCGTTCATATCAAGCACTGCCAAATACATCTATTATTTTGTATTCAATCCTTTTTTTTAATTTCTGTCCCATTCTCATGTCGTTCATAATAAGATGTTTGATTGCACGCAATCGTGTAAAGATTAATCTAATATATAAAGTAAAGGCAGTCTTTTTATCGTTTCTTTGTCATCGATAGTTTTCTTCCTACAAAATCAATATTTGATTCCTGCTCGTCAGATTTTCCTGTTGATCACTGTAACTTATTAAAAACAATAAAATGTAATTCGATTTAATTCTCTCTAGAAAATACTTTGACTCGTTCAGAATTATTTCCAAATAGTCACCATCTTAAACAAGGGGCGTAACTCTCTATTCATCCATACAGTCACTTCTTTTTTATTGGAACAAAAAAAATAATGTTTTAGAAATAAAACGACATAGCTAAAAAAAAATAGAAAAGCACAAAAGTTACAACTAAATACACCACCGGTAGGTACAGTTATCAAGAAGCTAATCTCCTAGTCGTAATATCCATCTCTTGAGTGGAACCTTTTTATAAGTTCAAGAGATTTGATCCCAAAATACTTCAACGCAAACATAACATACTGACATGGAAAAAAGTGTGTGATTCGACTGGGTAATGAAAGATAACCTCTATTATTAAGTGCTCATAATTTACTACTGACATATAATTCTTCACCTCTCGAGCGCTGGCTTTTAACCCCACTTGCTCGACCCGATCTTGGGTCACATCTTACTTGTGGGAGTAAGATAAAACTGGCCTTGTGCCTAACTCCGCGAGGAGTAAATAAACATATAATTCTTAGCTACTCTTATAGAGCCTTTTGGCTAAGATCAAAGTGTAGTATCTGTTCCGATGGATACTGCACGCCTGTCCTGTGCAGTTCTAGGAGGTCCACCCTCCCAGGCTTCGCCTCCCCTCTTTGGGGAGGAGTAAGTTTATTGCTTACTGTCTGAGGCGCCCCTACCGGGGAATGCCGACGGGGCTGCCCAGGCAATTTTTAAATGGCCAGAGTGCTCACCTCTCGAGCGCTGGCTTTTAACCCCACTTGCTCGACCCGATCTTGGGTCACATCTTACTTGTGGGAGTAAGATAAAACTGGCCTTGTGCCTAACTCCGCGAGGAGTAAATAAACATATAATTCTTAGCTACTCTTATAGAGCCTTTTGGCTAAGATCAAAGTGTAGTATCTGTTCCGATGGATACTGCACCCCATAGACTGGTATTGTCTTGGCCTTCGGGGCTTGACTTACACCTGTCTATGGGTCTGTATGTGCAGTTCTAGGAGGTCCACCCTCCCAGGCTTCGCCCCCCCCCCCTCTTTGGAGAGGAGTAAGTTTATTGCTTACTGCCTGAGGCGCCCCTACTGGGGAACGCCGACGGGGCTGCCCAGGCAATTTTTAATGGCCAGAGTGCTCACCTCTCATGCGCTGGTTTTTCAAACACCACTTTCCCGACCCGATCTTGGGTCACATCTTACTTGTGGGAGTAAGATAAAACTGGCCTTGTGCCCAACTGGGGAGGAGTATATAAATACTCTTATAGAGAACGCACCGCGTTTCCGTGACTTCGCGTCGTAAACGTTCAGGCAAATCTCAGAAGCGCCCGAGAGTTGACGAAACTATTAACCAATCAGGTTGCAGCAGGCATTAGACAATCAGGTTGAAAGAAAGCAGACGATAACTTTTGGAAGAAATTAATTTCTACGATCTGCAGCACGTAAAAAAATGACTTTCTACGATCTGTGTCAGCGCGTTGAATCTCCCGAAGGACTCATTGAGTTCTGCAGCAACGGTCACTTCTAGGGAAAGACTAACCATAACCCTAAACCTTAAACCTTAAACACTAACTCAGAAAATGTTAAAAACAGAAAAGAATGAAAAAAAAACAAACAAAAAATTGATTTAAAACAGTAGTTTCGTTTTTTTTTATATATATAAAAAAATCTTTTGAAACTTTTCGGTGCACAAAAATGTTTTTTTTTTATTTCCAAACATTTGATTAACTATGGTGCCTTTGACAAAAAAAAATGATGAATATCTAATTAATAACAGGTTTGTTCGTTCTTTATTTTTATATATGAATTTTACTTTGATTTTCTTCGTCTGAATTTATCGTCTGCCAGTTTTCAATTCATCGTTTGGCAATTTTCGCCTCGTGACTTCGCGTCGTCAACGTTCGGGCAGGTTACGGAAGCGCCCGAGAGTTGACGACGCGGGTGCGTTCTTTATAAGAGTACCAATTCTTGCAGTGAATTAACATGATGAGAAAGCGTATAGCGTAAGGGTCCTATTTAGAATTCAATATAGGCGCAAATATTCGGTACCACCTTATTCTTATTGTAATTTCGAAAAGCTCTTCATCCTTTTTTAGTCATTTATGAATTAGCAGATAGATACCGACGATAAGCTGGGTTCAGAGGTACTCAGACATAACGTATTCTATTCTGCAGCAGTCTAAGTTGTTTACCACTTATCAAGGCTAAAAGCCATTTGGGGATAGGGGTTAATGAAATGAATCGATTGTTAGTTGAATGGTGAACAATATTATGAGAGGATGGAAAATGATGAATGGAATATACAAACTTTTATTACTTATGAGAGCAGTTTATGACCAGTATTTGTTGAAATTGGATTTGAAGACGACCATGTTGTAGTCTCTAGGGAAGCATTCCCGTGGTGATGACAAACATTTGTTGAAATTGGATTTGAAGACGACCATGTTGTAGTCTCTAGGGAAGCATTCCCGTGGTGATGACAAACATTTGTTGAAATTGGATTTGAAGACGAGCATGTTGTAGCCCGCAGATGGTAAATTCTTGGAAAGAAACTTTGTTCAAGGAAATTCCGTTTGATGGTAAGCACACAGCATAATCACGTTGACATGTCGGTTAGATCACAGCAATTAGGCGACGTTGAGCCTGGCCAGTCTCAGATCGGTGGTCATTTGGTATACCAGGCGTTGTAGAATGGAGAAGAATGGCCGCCGACAGGCTTCGCCAGTCCAAACACGCTGCATGATAGATATCTACGACTACTCGAGAACAAGGAGTATGACACAATTATGTATATGTCTATGTATATGTATATGTATATGCATAGACGGATACAGAAGAGACATTTCTTTATAGTTGTGGTATTAAGACGAGTTCTTGTTGTTAATGATTTACAAGATGAATCCAGAGACTGAAGCTTGGGAAAGATGCTAACTACAATGTCTATAGTTATAGATTTTAAAAAAAAAGCAGTTTGTGTTCAATGGATAGTTTACACAGGTTATTGTATTTCAACATAAGAATAAGCAAAAAGGGGTTGATATGCCGTTAAATAGACGAATTCTGAGTTTCGTTGAACTCGGCGTATTGAGCTTGGAGAACACGCCGCTAACGGTTATCCAACCCGTACGTACATTCCATAACCGCTAATTACGTATCGTTCATAGTTGCTTTCTTCTTTATATAAACTAATTAGTGGCAATATTTTGCAAGCAATTATTTCACTAATTGCCCTAGGGTTAAAATAATCCGAATTTAAAGATGTCGGAACGAAATTATGGGGGAGGAGGCGAGAAAGAATCCCGTGCGCGTCATCGGCTGGTTATTACTACTACCAAAGAAGTTAAGATGGCTATGGTCAGCGTTTTGGTCTGTTTCTTCTTCTTGTTGCTATTTATTTACTTCTCCATGGGGCCAGAGTTAAGCACAAGATCCGTTTTGATGTCGTTAAAATCTAGCTCCCCCCCCCTCCCCCAAATGGGCACTCTGGATTGGGACAAAAATTTAAATTGCCTCAAATTAGAAGAATTTCTCCTTCACTGCTCGAAGACAGAAAATATGAAGTGTAGTATCAGAACAGATGCTCCTCTTGTCTGTTTTTGGTGAGGTGTGGTCTGCCTGTCCGCCTCAGCAACTACAGGATTATCTAAACTGAGGAAAATAAAATCTGATTACTATTATTAATTGTTGTGAAGTAGTCCAACAGTAAAAAGAAGAAGTCAAGTCGAGGTTGGGTTAAGATAACAAGTATATTAACATAAAAGGTACAAAGGTAAAGAAACTGACTGGCACTCGGCTAGACAGTTACAATACTGTCTTTTTCTCTCTCTGGTGATTGTCTACTCGCACTATTTATAGTGAGAACCGATGTAGTTTCTCTTCTGTTAGAACGGCCGGTGTAACAATTAATATTAAATACTGGAAGGTATCCCCGGCGTTGCCCGGGCATGAATGTAACTCCCTGAACCTTATATTAGCATTTTAATCTAATATTGTAGAACAACAACAACAACAACAATAATAATAATAATAATAATAATAATAATAATAATAATAATAATAATAATAATAATAACATTACATTAATAGCACCATTGGATTCATCGCAGAATTTTTCTCGCAACATTTGCATTTGATCATTGTATAGGGTTTTGTTTTCAATTACATCCTCTGAAAAACCGACAGCACGCCAGATACAGCACAATTTATATTATAGATTATCAGCGAACTGAAATGATGTCTGTTAATTGTTGAGACGTCTCGGCCATATTTCACACTTGGTAACAATCACCAAGCCCTTCACTGCTCACTGGATCTTCTTCATTGTTTTTGTATAAATTGCCGACTTCTCATCCCTAGAAGAACTTTACCATGAATAAGCTCTGATAGACAGACCGAAATATTGGTGCTTTAAACATGGATCTGTGTCATTATTTTAACGAGTTTGTTGTTCGTGGCGATTAAAAGCGTTCTAATTCTCCGGACGGTAGATGGCGCCATAACTTCACTAAACTATTGGCAGCAACTCAATAGATTCGCAAATCCTTCCTACGTCACGTTGCTAATCCAAGTAGCAAACCATAGTAAGAGGCCTCAGTTGGCGCCCCAAGCCATAACCAGTCACATGGACGGCGGCACCGGGAGGTCAGGGGGGGGGGCTCAAGCCCCCCCCACTTTTTGACTTGGCCCCCCCCCACTTTACGGTCATCAATAATGAAGTTATATATGCATGTGTTTAACCGCCCCCCCACTTTTTAGGAGAGCCCCCCCCCCACTTTTATAACTGTCCCGCCGGTCCTGAGTCAACCCATTGCATTCGGGAAACTATCACCACATCTCACCGCGAGATATCTTCGTCGAGACCGTGTTAAAGATCAGGGATGTGAAGTCTATAGCTAAAACGCTCGATCATGACAGCGACTCCGACTCCTGTGAAACTCAAAAGGTTCGACTCCAACTCTAGCTCTTGAAATTTTCGAATGTCCGATTCTTTCCTTTAGTAAGAATTCGTATATACAGTAAAATATACAGTGTAACCCGGATATAAGAGAGCTGTCGGGACCGGAGAATAAGTCTCTTATATCCGGGTTCCTCTTATATCCGGGTATGGTCTATTTTGTTTATCTAAGTATGGAAACACCACATATAACGCTTTTTACGCACAGAACACTAGTTTATTTAACAGTTATAGACATAAAAAATACTTTTCAATCAGTTTTCACAAATAATTCAGTCAAAAATTACTTTTTCTTAAAAAAGGCAGTCATTTTTTATTGTACACAAATATCTTTGTTAAACCCGGATATAAGAGAGCTGTCGGGACCGGAGAATAAGTCTCTTATATCCGGGTTCGCCTTCTAACAACAACAAAAAAAGAAACCTTTTTTTACGAATATTTTACGGATATGGCTATAGTGAAGGTCATAGGAAGACTCACCAATGAGATGAGACAATTTAGCAACGTCTTTTGACTGATTTACAACATCACACTGTCACTCAAAACGAACTCTCTTATATTGGGGAGGACGGGACCGGAGAAGAAGTATCTTATAGCCGGGTTTCTCTTATATCCGGGTCTCTTATATCCGGCTCTAATTTATAAACATTAACACAGGCTGTAATTTGGGACCAGCGACCATATCTCTTATATTCGGGTTTCTCTTATATCCGGTTCTCTTATATCCGGGTTACACTGTATTTTGTAAAACGATTTGATTTTAAAGCATGTTTTTCAAGACTGTGAATTCAACGTTTTTGTTCGTTTGTCTATATTTTTAATAAACGAAATCTAAATAATTCAAATATATAAACAGAGTTTTTGAGAAGGTAGCCTAAATGCTCGACTCCGGCTCCGATTTCGACTCCTGAAATTGTAAATGGTCCGACTCCAAACGCAATGGATGTTCTCCTACTTACTCCGATCCCAATTCCGACTCCACGACCCCGACCCCGACTCCACAGCCTTGCTAATTATTCTGATAGACGTGTTCAGTAAGATAAAGCATCGGACAGCTATTTATAAAATGCGAGCCGCTAATCACCGCGTTACACTCGTAATAGGCACAGACGTTTAAGTGTTTCGTAGAACGTGGGTGCATTTAAAAGGAAGACGTGTTCCTTCTTGATTGAACAGTGATCCGTTTAATTGTTGCCCTGCGGCTAAGCGATAAGCGACTCTTGCGATCTTTGCGTCGTACGGCAGAACTTATTTGAGCCGAAATGAAACAGTCACTCAATAGTTTGTGTCATCTTCATTTTGCTTACAGGCTTTTCATTCTGCAAAGCTCCACATTTGGAAAGAGCGAACAGATCACGTACATGACAGAAGAGAATTGAATTGCTTATCTAAAGTAACTCTATTTAAATAAGGCGCACTTTGTTTGGGTCAAGCGAATACATACCAAGGTACATATACACATATAAACTTCTCTTTTTCTTTTCAATTTTCATTTCTCTTTAGTTTTTGCTGTGGATGGGGTATCCTACCGGATGTCAGAAATTCATCTGATCTTTCAGAGACTCCAACTGGGAGACCGTTTCTTTAAGTCCAATTGTTTGGATATCGCTTGCACTTGGTTCACCGGGTATATTTGACAAGTTGTTGTTTTTTCCGTGTTCCGAGTGGCTCCTATGATTACTGGACATATTGAAATATTTCTAAGATTCCAGGCGTATGCGTGCGTATGCGTTCGTATGCGTGTCTATAGTTGATTTTATACTAATGAATGTATACGACAAATTGACGCACACAAGAAACCAATGTTGTCCCGTTTATAATTGAATAAGCTTCCCCTGCAGATTAGAGTTCACTTCTCCCGCCCCACACTATTTAAATGAAAAGAACAGTTGTTACCTATTGCGTGTATCTGCGAGCGCAATAAGAGGTTCAAGGCAATAATAATAATAATAATAATAATAAGAAGAAGAAGAAGAAGAAGAAGAAGAAGAAGAAGAAGAAGAAGAAGAAGAAGAAGAAGAAAAAAAAAATTATGGACAGAGGGTCGAGAAGGGAAAGCGCAAACCAGACCTCCACTGGAAGAGCGCGGACAGCTCTGGGACCGTGGGGAGGCTTGTTGCCACTCGGGCCCCAGAGGGGACCAATGGCCCTTATCAGCGGGAAATCGTTGGTAGGTGGCTGTTGCGATTACCGCAAGGTCATCAGCGGTGATGAACGAAAAGAGGTGGAGCATACTGGAAGTCTGAGGAGACTTGTTGTCACTCAGACTCCAGGGAATACCACAGGTTGTCGGCAGTGGGCGATCACTGAGGACGACCAGTGTGATAACTCCTAGTGAGTAAATAATAATAATAATAATAATAATAATAATAATAATAATAATAATAATAATAATAATAATAATAATAATAATAATAATAATAATAACAAAAAGAATATAAAAAAAAAAGAATTTAACATGGCCAATAGTTAAATTTTAAATAGTTTTTAAAATATAATCACGTGGTCATTGCCCTTTTCATTTTCATACGGACTTCTTGGCCTGAAGAAGCTTAGCAAGAAAGGCTATAGTTGACAAATGTCTGCAAATATGTAGCCAAAATATTTGTATAAATAAAAAAATCTATACTAAATATATAGCTTCACTTGTTACTAAGCACTATTATAGAAACAGTAAGGATTAAATAGATTGATTAACCAACTCTCATGAACAAAACATCATCAGAATTACCATATAAATATATTAGCAATGCTGGATTAGAATAATGCTACACCAGCATTGCTAATATATTTGAAATTACTCATCAACTTCTTTCAATGGTTTCATAAACTTGGTAAATAGGCGCCTCGTGAATTTGTCTGCACATCTGAACTCGCGATTTTACGGAGACTTGGCTAGAGTTTGTGAGAGATGGAGAGAATTATAGTTTAGTCGCCCCATTTTTTGACTATGAAGATTTAATGTGTGTAAATAAATGCTTGTAAAGTTCACTAGTTTATTATTTGAGATATGTACGGTGTCAAATTCAAATTTTACCAATATATTAAATTCTACAAACCGCGAACAGTTTCAACAGTGGAGTAGTTTGATTAACTCCTCGCAGCGCTGAGTGAAAGGCATTAAAAAAATAAAATAAAATATGTTATTAAATACTAGAAAGAAATTTGCTGAACTTTAACTTCAGACTGATCTTTATCGTCTTGCATGGAAGGCATGGATTTTCCAAAAATAGTCGCGTAAAATGATTAATTGCTTAGACGCATTCCTCTTTGGAGATTTCACGAATGTTTGCTGTGATTGATGTATTAAGTTCACCAATCGTTGGAGATTTGTTTTCGTACACATAATTATTGAGATACAGATTTAAATCCGGCGGTTCAAATCCGGTGAATGTGGTAATCACTCAACATTACACTCTCTGTTCAGTCAATTTTGAAATTACTTTCTCATTCAGATTAGAAGGTCATGTTATGTGTGTGAGGGGTCCCAGCTTGCTAGACTAATATTTCCCTCGGTTAAAATCCCTCTGTGTCGTACCAGTGATTCCCAAAGATTTGTGGGTTCTGATTTTATTGAGGGGGGGGGGGTCAACCTGCATTTGAATACAGTCATTCATGGATTTCTGTCCAATAGGTTAAAATTTACTTAGCTCCTAATTTAGGTTGCCCCCCCCCCAAAACCTTCACCCTTTTTTCTCAGTAGTCCCTAATTGTCAGATGGCAACCGTAAAATCGCGAGTTCAGATCTGCAGATAAATTCATGAAGGGCCTATTTTCCAAGTTTATGAAACCATTCCAAGTTGCTGAAGTGACGATAAACAGCTCTATGATTGAAGAGAGGTTCATTGTCAATTCTCAATCTGAAGTTGCAAACCTTTCTTGAAGTGATGCTATAGTGAGCTCTCCATAAAATGCAACTGGACGTACGCTTTCCTTCAATCTACATCTTCAAGAGCGAAATTCCATTTTCTACATTTTGTAAACCATCTTCTGCGAGTTCTTTCATTCGGGTATTGTTCCCCATATTAATTTTTACGAAGGGATTTTCACCGCCTTTGCATAAAACTAATTTCAATTACATAAAACCCACATAACGACGTTTTACGCGTAGAAGTTCAGTTCCAAAATACACAATGATTGGTTAATTAGTTTAGGAGTTAAACCTGTAAATACAAATATATACATATACAAACATACCATGCTCTGCAAAACAATAAACTCAGTGACAAGCAATATGGATTTCGTCCTGCAAAATCTACATCTGATGTGCTGACTGTAATATCACACAGGATCAGTGAATCTATTGACGAACGCTTCATTTCTAACATAAATGAACGAATTATATATATACTAGCAGTTTCTTACGTTCTGGTGACCAGTATGAATAATCATCTCTACACTGACGATTCCCGAAATGATGAAACGTATACGTGTGTAGATAAAATAAATATTTATAATTATTTGTCGCCCCCAATCTATGCAGGGCTCTGTAGTGACTAGTATTAGCACAGCCGTCGCAGTTGCTTTAAATGCATGTTCATTCAGCAGTCGAATACTTTGACGACAGCTGCCTTTAACAGCTCTAATCTCTTGCTGATTTAACGGGGTGTTTATAGTGGCCACCTGGGCTCAGATGTCGGAATTTCAATTTAAAACATAATTCGTCTTCCGGGTTTCGAGTCCGGCAACCAGTATGAATAATTATCTCTACGCTGACGATTCCCGAAAGGATGAAACGTATACGTATGTAGATGAAAACAAATATTTATAATTATATATATATATATATATCTATATATATATATATAGATATATATATATATAGATATAGATAGAAAGAGAGAGAGTGTGTGTGTGTGGGTGTGTGTGTGTGTGTGTGTTAATAATCACAGATGGGTGAACAGATGGTTTGCTGATGTTTGGTTTCTATATTAAGGACATTTAGTTCTTTTTATCCGCACAAATCCCTTGATGATTGCCCTCTCTCTCTCTCTCTCTCTCTCTCTCTCTCTCTCTCTTTCTCTCTCTCTCTCTCTCTCCAGAATCCTTAGTTGTTTTTGCAAACCGCGCCCCGTTACTCTTCTGTTCGGTCAATCCTTCCAAAGATATGGAAAGCAGAAATTACACACATGGAAAAGTAAACTCGGATCCCGCCGATGAGAACGAGAAGATCCATGAAAGATCATAAAATGAGAAAACTTTGGAATTTCCTCATTTTCC
The DNA here is from genome assembly GCA_963556195.1 of Sepiola atlantica. NCBI lineage: Eukaryota > Metazoa > Mollusca > Cephalopoda > Sepiida > Sepiolidae > Sepiola > Sepiola atlantica. Next base: position 62,651,043 of record OY744543.1, on the reverse strand, counting down.
AACAAATCAAGAAATACAAGATAAAACTGATTATGATGACAACTCATTTGAATGATACTGAGAAGAGTCATGGGATACCGAGGCGCCGTTCTTTATAATAATGCTTAACCACTTACTAAGGCCAAAATCTACTCGAGGATAAGTGTTTGTGAGACTTTCAATTGGATGAAAGAACAGTACAATCAAAGGTTTTAGAACTATGATTTATTCACAGGACTACGCAACAAATATTTGTTGACATTGGATTTAAAAAGGACCGACAGTCATCGGTCACTGCTGGAGTAATAATTTCAAATAGAGCCAGACGCGTTGTGTGTCTGTTTCAATATAGATATGTATAAATTACTATTATTTGGTGTGTAAAATAATGAAAGGTAATTGATTCAGCATATAGTAAAGAGAACATAAAAATGAACAGCATCTGGCTTGAAATATTCGTACCTGCCGTAAACTATACAAGACAAAACCTGTTTCCACTGACTTATTTTAATTATAAAAGTTACAAGTATTTAATTTTTTGAAGGCTTTCTTTTAATAATGTTATTCCATTTTCTTTACGCAATGTGATCATGTATGGAAGTGAAGGGTGGCCAACGAGAGTTAAGGACATGCGTTGCATGGAGAGAAATAATATTAGAATGATACGATAGATGTGTAATGTGTGTCTTACTAACAGGCTTAGTTCTGATGACGTCAGAAGAAAATTAAACTTGAAAAGTACAGGGTGATGTGTGCAGAACAGAAGACTTTGATTGTATGGTGACAGTGAAAGGGTGGTTTAGAGTTTTTTTTATATTTAAAAAATATATAAATATACTATTATATATAAAAATACCAAACTTCAAGAGAATAAGTAAATACAACACTTAGTAGAATAAAACAAAAAACTGTAAATTATAAATGGAATAAAACTCAATTAATTCCCAACCAATATATTTTTTTCAGAGAGAGGTTCCGGGAATACACCGTTTTTTTTATCGATATAACGCAATTTCTCATTGTGGTTTCACCTGATTCAGAACGCCGACGATTCCACTGGGCATAGAGATTTTTTTAATGTAAAAGGTCAGCCCATCTGGATGAAACCGCGGAACTTTTCTGAAATATGCAACATATAGTTTTCAAATAAATTATATTAGCTCTATCTCCTTTGCAATCGAGCACTTTAACCTGACACATACCACAAGGTTGAAATAAATTATTGCATCGATGATTATGTGATTTCGTGTTACTATATTTTATTTTACATATATACATATATATCTATACATATATATATATACATATACATATACATATATATATACATATATACATATATACATATATGCATATATATATACATATATATACATATATACACACATACATATATATATACATATATATATATGTATATACATATATATATACATATATATATATATATATACATTATATATATATTTATATATATATATATATATATATATAGAGAGAGAGAGAGAGAGAGAGAGAGATTTATACTTCTAGAATGTCTTCAATATTCTGACTGACACATTGTTATCGGACGAACACGCTGTCTCGATGATGTATTTCATTTTTATGCCTACACAGTTTTACTGAAAAAGAAATTTAAGTTAGAACATCAAATTCATAAACGCTCAAATTCAAGCTTCAAAAGCTCAACTTCAAATTTTAAAAGCTCAACTTCAAATTTTAAAAGCTCAATTTTAAAATTTAAAAAGCTCATCTTCAAATTTAAAAAGCTCAATTTTTAAATTTTTTAAACTTAATTTATAAATTTTAAATGTTTAAATTTAAATTTTAACAGCTCAACTCCAACTTTAGCAATCTCAAGTTCCAATTTAAAAGCTTAATATCAAATTTAAAACTACTCAACTTCAAACTCAAACAGTTCAGTTATAAAATTAAAAAGCGATACTTCACATTTTAAAAGCTCAAATTTTGAAATACTCAAGTTTAAACTTTAACAGTTCAACTTCAAATTTAAAAAGCTCTATTTAAAACTAATCTGTTGTAAGACCTTGTCAATCTCAAATTGAAAATAGTTCAAGTTAAAATGAAGTTCAAACTCAAGAATATCATACCGAAAACGGACCGACAAAATACTATTTCCAACTTAAGCGTGACTGACGGACTGATCGATTGATAGTGCTTCTCATAGAGATTCATCGGTTTATCTTATTAATTACTTACTTTTACCTCCTCCTCCTCCTTCTTCTCCTCCTCCTCCTTCTCCTCCTCCTCTTTCTCACCGATTTTATTGAAGTAACGCATTCAGCGATGAAAATGCTATTTTAAAGCATTCAATAGTGACTGACCAACCAATCTAATAACCAACTGGCGGATGTATCTTATAGAGATGCATGGGCCGGAAATAAATAAAGCAACCCACAAAAACTAAAGCAATGAAACTAGAAACCTGAAAACTGGAAAATGTGTTTGCCGCCCAAAACCTGTAGATAAGAAAGAAAGAAAAAAAAATGGAGGCAAAATAAGAAAAAGAAATCTAAAAACGAACAATGACGTCATTCATTTGCAGTTGACTTCGGGTGCCCTCATTTTTAATGTGGGGAAAAGAAACTTCTGACCAATATTTATAGAACAATAACACAACTCGTCCTTCTACCAACCCCGTAAAGAAGTCTCCGTTCTTCATATGTGTACCTATGATCAAACCTAACTTCCATGAACAGAGTTTGCTTCCGTACAAACAAGTTCGTTTTGAAGTCCAATGACAACAAAGACCTGTCAAGTCGTTATCTGAATTAATCAAACATCGTTCTCAATCTTTTCATCGTATTATTCAATCATCCAACTGACAATCTTATTAACATTTATCCTCGAGTTGCTTTTGGCCTTCATAAGTAGTTAAACATTATTATATTTTATAAAAAAACTAAAAAAACTAAAAACATGTAAATGAGTTGACCGCCAAAAACCTGTAGCTAGGAATGAAGAAAAAAATGAAAAAAAAACAAAACAACAAAATTAAACCAAAATAAAAATAATAACGACGGGGGGGGGGTCAGCATTTTTAATCTGGAGGAAATAATACCACTCATCTTACTACCAACACTGCTAAAAAAATCTCCTTTTTTCCCGTATGTATCTAAAATAAAACGGAACTTTCAAGAACTTACCACGTTAACGTGGGACTGCTTCCCTAGAGACTGTAACATGGTCGTTTTAAAGTCCAATGTGAACAAATAGCTGTCGTCTTCTGAATTAATCAAACATTGTTCTAAATCCCTTCATAATATTGTTCCATCATCCAACTGGCAATGTCATTATCCTCGAGTGGCTTTTGGCCTTGTAAATGGCGAACTATTAGTATAAAATACTGAAACCATTAAAATAGTTTTACCATCCAAAACATGACGATAAAAAAGAAAAAGGAAACATTTTTTTTTAAATGGATAGCAAAATAAGAAAATGAAATTTAATAACAAACAATGGCGTCATTATTTTTGCGGTCGACTTCGGGGTTTTTTATTTTATATCGGGAGGAAATAGACTTCTGGCCAATTTTTATCGGACAATAACACAAGAAATAAGTGCAACTTGAGCCACCTCATAGCGTAATCTCTCTTAATGGTTAATAGTCTTTTAGTGCCAATGACCTACTCTACACTGCAGTTGAACAGTTAAACCGTAGCAGCGGTCAATGGTTTACTGTCTTTAACTTCCATTTTTCTAATATAGATAATTCTCTAATCCAATTAGGCCAATATAAAAAAGGTATTGTAACTCTTCTGTGAACGAGAATGGCTCTTTTTAAATAGCATGTTAATGTAAACATATTTAAAACGAAGCCTAATTGAGTAGCGCGCGTATATCTACATAATGCAAACAGTGTTAAATATATTACTTAGATATGGTACAGACTTTTTATATGCGCATTCCAGTGCGGATCGAGCTCACTAGTAAGTGCATGATCAAATCGTCAGTAGCGGGTCTGGTTCTCACTTGGTGCTCCATATTGAATGTGCTCCACGAGGTAGCCGTAGTGAAGTGAATACCAACGTGGATTGGCAGCCTATGCGTACCAAGTTCGAATACTGTCGGTTCTATAGCATCACTTTCGCTATGGCTGTTGGCGACCTTGACGTGGTTCCTCCTGTGAGTACCTCAATATAGGAAAACCGACGCCAGCAACGGAATCAAGCCGGTCAAAAAAAATCATATCACGCTTATTTATGCTAATTTACGTTTTTTATTACATGTAAAATATAACTTTCCCAATATGAGATCTTACTAAAAATGGCCCATATTAAAAGCGTTATGCCATATGTCAGAGATCACAAAATATATCTCATTAGTTTTTGACTGGATGCATTTAGGATTATTTTATACAGAGACGCAATACCTATTATAAACGACTTGTTGTATACGATTAATTAAACACAAGTTGCCTTTTAACCCATCGCTTAAAATAGTGTAGTCATCTTTCCCACGTGCGTAATTGAACAATAAATCCTATAGGATTCGAAGTCGGTATAGCCGTTTCCATAGTCTGAGTCGGTATTTATTAGACCAATCACACACAGGTAAACACGTTGGTATTAAGGAATATATATATATATATATATATATATATATATATATATATATATATATATATATATATATATATATATATATATACATATACACGGCACAATCACGTTGACACACCGGTTCCAGTTAGATCACCGACGTTAAGCGGCGTTGAGCCTGGCCAGTACTAAATGGGTGACCATTTGGGAATACCAGGTGTTGTATGTGCTCTCTGCTTATCTCGGCATTGTTTCCAGTCGTCTTGTACTACTACTTGCCATTAGAATCAAGCAATGCCTACTCAGGAGAGCGGTTGTTAGGGGCGCAACTCTTGCAATTACAAATTCACGCGCGGGCCGCCCCCGGGGGGGGGGCACTCATACGTCGAAATCGACGGGAGAGAGTCCATCTATATATATATATATATATATATATATATATACGCGCTCCGACTACTGAGTTAAATGTTCAAAGCGTGTGACCGGCGGGGATTGTCTCCTCCCATACTGATGATTGCATGTTTGCCATGAAACACATGTGTATGTAGGTTTATTTGTAAAATATTATTTGTAAATAATTATATATATATATATATATATATATATATATATATATATATATATATATTGTATACAAAGACAATAGACATTAACATGTAATTCCAGCGCATTTATGAATAGAAAATAGAAAACCATTCCAACGACCATATCTTTACTAAACAGAATAATGATTCAATTGAACAGCTGTTTCTTGAATCGTTCAAACACATTTGTTGACCAAATGCACTTGTATTCACCAAAAAAATCGACGCCGTATTTGATTTCACCATTTTTTTTGTAAAATGAAAAATAGTGTCAATCTTGGGGTGAATACAACTTTGTTTGAGCAAAAATCGATTTATAAGAATGTTTTAAAAAGTAAGTTTCAATATTTTGGATATTTTTTCTCATTCTTTCTGATGAATCATTTTCCGAGAAGATTTAGGATCTTTTATCTTATGGACAATTGAAGAAACAGCTGTTAAAATGAATCTCTTTACGTTGGAATCTGCTTTTTTTATTATATATATATATATATATATATATATATATATATATATATATATATATATATATATATCTATATATATATATTGTATATATATATATATATATAGAGAGAGAGAGAGAGAGAGAGAGAGATGGAGGAAGCTAGCTAGATAGCTAGCTAGCTAGTTAGATAGCTAGCTAGCTAGATAGATAGATAGATAGATAGATAGATAGATAGATAGATAGATAGAACACAACACTCTACATATTCATTGATATTCTTTTCTTGTTTCGTTCTCTAAAGGTTTTTTATTAACGGTAAGAAATTAAAAAATTGAAGGACGTGCAACGCATTTTGTACATACAACGATAAATCTTTCACCTATAACATCTAACTTTTATAGATGACGAACAACCTTATTTAATGTGGTTAATAATAATAGACATAGATTGGAATACCACTTGAGTTCCGCATCAACCCTGTCTACCTTGGCATTTCCCTTGACCGCACCCTCTTATAAAAGGGGCACATCAAAAACACCAATTGAAAGAGAGTTCCCGGAACAACATCATACGGAAACTGACTAACTCCAAATAGAGTGCGACAGCACACCAACATGTACTGCGTTGGATCTATGTTATTCCTTTGCAAGGTACGCGTCTCCGGTTTGGGAAAGATCAACATGCTAATAAATTTGAACCAGCATTGAACAATACTTACAGTTTGATCACTGGTTGGCTGAAGCCTACCAACCTGAACAACCTGAATCTCCTCGCTGGTGTTGCCCCTGCAGATGTGAGACGGGAAGCCCCCAGCAGAGTAGAGATGATGAAGGCTACCAGTATTGAATATCATATCCTTCACGGACATGAACCCCCAGCTCAAAGATTGAAGTCGAGGAGCAACTACCTCAGCCATGTCTAGCCTCTAACAACATCCCAAGAAGAAACCAGACTATAGCCGTGAATAAGAAAGCTAGAGAATGAGATCCATATTTTTGAAGTCCCCCCCCCTCGTGGCTCAGATGGCACCGTGGGTTCAGTGGAAGATATTTAACCACCTGAGAACAGAAATTGGGCGATCAAAAGCCATTATGTTCAAATGATATTCTATCGTCCCTATAGCCTCTTTCATACAGAGGGATGTTGCTATCCTCTCTCTACTGTATAGGTATGTTCATAGTAGGTGCTCGACTCGTACCCCTGTAAAACATTCACACAAGAACTCGTCTTTCTACACCCACAAAAATGACCTTTCTTCCCTCTCTGTTTCTGTCTCTTTCCTTCTCTCTCTCTCTCTCTCTCTCTCTCTCTTTCTCGCTCTCTGTCTTTCTCTCTCTCTCTTTCTCTCTCTCTCTCTTTCTCTCTTTCTCTTTCTCTCCCTCTCTCTCTTTCTCTCTCTCTTTCTCACTCTCTCTCTTTCTCTCTCTTTCTCTCTCTCCCCCCTCTATATCTCTTTTTCTCTCTCCTTGTCTCTCTCTCTATCTATCTCTCTTTCTCTCTCCCTCTCTCTCTTTCTCTCTCTCCCTCTCTCTCTTTCTCTCTCTCTCTCTCCCTGCCAAAACCCAAACGAAACTTCCATGAATAAAGCTAATTTCCTAGAACATTTCATCTGTGGAACAAGATACCACGTTGATGTTTCCCAACCGACTACAGCATGGTCTTCTTCAAGTCTAATGTAAACAAATATTTTTTTAAACCGTCTTCTTAGATAATGAATTCATCTTAAGTAATCTTCTGTACATCCCACCCATTATTTCCGGTCCTCTCGTTGTGGCGATCATCGTCTAACTGATGCTTTAATTAACCCTTATCCTCAAGTGACCCCCAGGCCTTGATAAGTGGTGACCCATTAGTTAAAACCCCGACTCATCCATCTGCAAATGTAGAGAAGAGGACCATACGATACAGCACTGTCTTGTCTGCCTTCTAAGACCAAATCAATGCAGCTTAAAAGATCATTGCGAGGTGCAATAATAATGTGAAGGAATGTAATTGGAAATAACTGTCTATAACAATATGTCTCGAAGACACGAGAAGACGAATAGTCATTGTCTTTATGGAATCACCTATAACCCATCTAAAAAATATCTTTTAAATCAGTCTTTAGATTATTATTTCACATATCAATCATTGAAACGTTTAGAAACTGCATCTACGATTAATAATAAAATGTAATGTGCATTCGTCTATCTTCAAAATCGTTACTTTTCGGTAGTCAGACTACGATCAACTTGTATACGTTACAATGCATCTCTATACATATCTAACAGTACCAAAAATAACTGGCGAAACCTTATCTACGATTAAAGAAAAAAGAAGTGATGTGCATTCTTACGAATTTGCCAATTTGGCAATAGTCCAACTTGAATACCTACTTGAAAATTATACCTTTCGCTAGCCTTCTGGCATATCTAAACCTACTAAAAACCGTTAAGAAATATCATCTGGGATAATTAATCAAGATTTGTAAACATTTCTATGGATTTTACACCCATCTTGGCGCCATCTTGAACGTCATGCCTCCATTATAGTTAGATTCTGATAGACTGTTTTATATTTACATGGAGAAAAGAATATTTATAACAAGAGAGAAATTTACTTTAAGACGAGAAAAATACACAATATCAGATCTCTATCTATCTATCTATCTATCTATCTATCTATCTATCTATCTATCTCTCTCTCTCTCTATATATATATATATATATATATATATATATATATATATATATATATATATATATATATGAAAAATCGAAAAGGAAAAAATTATATATATACTCTTTATTTCAAGACTTTCACAAAATGATAGATTTGAAGAAATAACATACAAGTACAATATCTGAAAATATGTGGTCTGTTTATGACGGGAAAATAATATTGTTTTTTTGTTTTTTCAAACGAAACATAGTCGTTAGAATTAAAAAATGTGGTGTGATTATGACGTGAAAACAATGTTGTTTTTTTTGGGGGGGGGGGGGGTCGAACGAACCATGGTCGTTAAAATTCAAAGTGTGGTGCACTAATGAAATAGAATGGGCGTTTTTTTTATTCTTGCTTTTTTAATATATATACCTATTACTTTATTAGAAATCTTAGTGCAAATGTATTATTTCGTGTAATTTGCTTAGGCTAGACAGCTAACATTAAATTAATACTTAATAAAATGGTGTTGTCATAATTATTTTAATTTTTATTACATGAACATTTTTTTTGAAAGATTATTAGTTTGATTTAACATTCATTCTTTAAATAAGTTCATTCTTTTAATGTTTGAGTTGATGGCTATGATAACTTAGTCTAGATCGAATGAAAATACTAGCATAAGTTATACTGCATGGAAATATCTCCTGGTTTATAAACACAAGAAGAAAAATCCCCTTTTTTAGAGAGCTTTATTCTTCATATGAACATTTAATTATCATTAGTTTTAGCTGAATAATTTGATAATAGTTGCTCTCATTTCCTTAAAAAAATGATGCTTCTTGATTTTTTTAACAAAAAACACTTTTACTAAAAAAGATAGATAAAAACATTTTAATAAATGCATTGATTTAATAAAATATAATTTCTGAAAAAAGAACAATCAAGTTTATTTTCAATAAAGTAACATTTTGGCCAAAACATTGTAATCAAATTGTTTCTGAAACTGACAGTGATTTTTTTTATAATTTAAAATGTTATAAAACGAACATAATAATAATAAAACTATATTTTATTACAAATGTTATAATAAATGATGTGTTTTTTTTAACTTGAAAATAAATCAAACATGAAAAATTACGAATTCATTAAAGTAACACAAAATTAATAATTCGAAATAATTAATAGAACATGTATTGAAATGAATTAAATTTGTTTTTTTGTTTGTTGTTTTAAACGAATTTTTGTTACAATATAGTAAAAATTTGTAATAAATTAAAAGTCATGTTTTGGGGGTATGATTTGGATGAAACTTATTAATTAGTCTAAAATTGTATTTTTTATCGGGAAATAAAATTCTAATTTATTTTTTTATACTTGAAAGTGTAACTTTAATTACGTCCGTCGTAATATAATCCAATGTCTCAATCTTGGAACGCCATGATGTATTTTAAAAAATTGTTTTTCGCTTAAAAAAAAGAAAATACGTTTGAAAAAAATAAACAAGTTAACAATGATTTCCGTATGAATGAATAATCCTTAGGAGAGTAGTCGTGTTATTGGTATGGGAATAAGATCACAATAGTAAGAACCAGTTAAATATGATTTCGAAGTGAATAAATAATCCATGCTGTATATGAAGCTGATTATATACGGACATATGCGACTTAATTCACGGCTAACTTCCGGTCCTGATTGATCGTGGGTCTTAGGACCACAACGAATGACAACACCAGAAAGTCTCGATTCAGTGACTAGGCCTACTATTACCACGGCCACGGCTCAACCCGAGAAGAGGGAGCTTATATATATATATATATATATATATATATATATATATATATATATATATATATATATATATATATGCACATACATATAGTGTTTTTATAAGTATCGTTTCGTATCTGAATATTAAATTTTGAGAAAGCCAAGAACGATATCTGCTTTTTTCCCCTTTAAAATGAATATTTGTTTACCTGCAAGCTTTCGGTTTTAAAAAAACATTTTCAAACAAAATTTATTTTATAAATCATTATTTTTTTCCTTAGAGATGGAGAAATCTCTCGTGAAGTCTGTTTAGAGGTTTACTGAACGATTTATGTATATATATATATATATATATATATATATATATATATATATATAAACTATACATCAGAGTATCTGTTTGGTGTACCGGAGTTTCATCGTTAAGGACAAACGGTCCCTGGAGTGGAAACTGTCTGGTAAAGTCCGTCTCCGAACTTCAGTACTTTACAGAGACCGAAAAATTGGAGAAGAAATTTGATCTCTGAAATTTGATGCTAAAGATTAAAGCGAACTTTACAAGCTGGTTTCTACCTATTGAGAACGTTTGTCCGTAACGATGAAACCTCCGTACACCAAACAGATACTGTAATGTGAAGTTTGAAATAAAATACTTTATGTTAGCTCTTGTAGAATCTACCGTCGAGTATTTTATTCGTTTCTTCCAACAAAATTATCATATATTCTAGATGTTAACTATAATGTGTACATATTTAAGTGCATTTCTATCGTCCCTTCTCACACAGAGCTGATTCAACGACTGTCATCTCTCTCTCTCTCTCTCTCTCTCTCTCTATATATATATATATATATATATATATATATATATATATATATATATATATATATATATATTGATTTTATTCCATTAGTTGCGACAAAACAAGTTTTGTTTCATTGGTGCAAATAGCGACCAACTCATCGGGCTGGCGATGGAATTCAAGATGATTTCCATCGCCAGCCCGATGAGTTGGTCGCTATTTGCACCAATGAAACAAAACTTGTTTTGTCGCAACTAATGGAATAAAATCAAAAAATATATATTTTGCTCTGAATTTTCATTGAGCACTCTCATAAACCCGGTTTCAACTTCCTTCGGATTCATACTCCTGGATATTTGTAACAAGTTAATTATATATATATATATATATATATATATATATATATATTAATTATTTATTACCTACAGACATGTTTCATGCTTACGCAATCTTCAGTGCCGGAAGCTAATTCTCGACGGTCGGCGGGCGCGAACTCCGATCACAAATCGCCACTGATTCGCAGTCAACTTACCCGTTGGCCACCACAAATCAGCTTGGAAGTTCAGAGGAATTTAACTTTGTAAATGCCAAGTCGGCTGGTATTTACAGCAAGCAGCGAAAAGTGATCAATAACAACAACAAACTGTGTTGGATCTCGCAATGAAGCTAGTAGTACTGCTTGTTATAAAATTCACTCAGAGTACCCATATATATATATATATATATATATCGTCAATTCAGTGTTTCCATGAATTTTGTTTTGTACGGTAAAGATAGGAACCGATTTTTTTTCAATTTTTTTCCTTGAAGAATGGAAAAAATCGGAGATCTTACAGCTTTGTGGAAATGTGATCCTTTCTTTGAATTGGTTTTATTGATATAACTTTTTTCCTTTTTTAATTTCATCGGACTCCCAAGTCGCTTTCATGTCATATCAGTTAATCATTCCAGACACAACTAAGAAATACATGAACAGCCGGTTCAAACACATCCTAACCAAAAACGTTCAATTCTCTTCGTTCATGATTCACGGTTATATATATATATATATATATATATATATATATATATACTGGTGATACCAGATCAGGCTGCCCTGTTGCTCCCTGAGACAAAATTCACCTACATTGACGTTTTTTTTGTTTTTGTTTTTTTGTAAAACTTAATTATGTTCTACAAAACCAAAAACAAAAACAACAGCCCCTCTCCCTTTCTCCCTCCCCTTTTTAATTTTATTTTTAGAACTTGAAGCATAAATCTTTTACTATAATGACCAGATTCGGCATTAAATAACCCAAAAAGGGTTGATATGCCGTAAAACAAAACTACCAAACCAAAAACGATGATTAAACATTTGAAGATATAAAGAACTTGAAGCATAAAAACTTTTACTATAATGACCAGATTCGGCATTAAATAACCCAAAAAGGGTTGATATGCCGTAAAACAAAACTACCAAACCAAACCTATATATATATATATATATATATATATATATAGTGGGTTTCAGCAAAATCCGATACTTGACAGAAGGTAATCAAATTACCAGTAGGTACAATGTTCCTCACCACTGGCCGTCAGACTTGTGGCCGCCTTTATCACTTGACTGCAATCTCCTTTGACTATTTCTTCTGGGTCGTGATCGAGGCCAAGGCCAGCAAGCGCGCCCACAACACGATCGTCTCTCTGTAGGATGCCATCGTGGAGGCGTTCACCACTATAGATAAGGACATTGTCGCCAAAGCGTGTTACGCATTTCGAACCCGCATTGAAATATTTATTTACCTGCAGGCTTTCGGCGGCGGTTGCATTTAAAAAAAATGTAATATGTAATTTTAATTGATGTTAAATAAATTGTCTGGTCACTGCGTATGCAGCTTTTGTTTTTATTGCGTATCAGATTTTGTTACAAAACCACACACACACACACACACACACACACACACACACACACATATATATATATATATATATATATATATATATATATATATATATATATATATATATATATATATATATATGATAATAATAATAATAATCCAGGTAAAACATTCACAGGGTAGTAATCCAAAGAATTTCAACCTGGTTTATAAAAAGTGCTCAATATCAAATAGAGCTTTTATATATGATTATTTTTATTTACACAGACATGTACAAAATATGCGACACTGGCATGTCGATGTTATCGATCAACAGCTATTATAAACTGAGATCTCATCAGGGAGAATTAGATCCGATCTTAACCTTAGATCATATTTGGAAAGAAACCATATATATATATATATATATATATATATATATATATCATGATTTTTTGAGGAATACAGAATACTGTACAATACTGCCTAAAGAAAAAAAATTAAATTTTAAACTAATGTTTTATTTATCGCTTATACCTGCCACTAATATATATATATATATATATATATATATATATATATATATATATATATATATATATATATATATATATATATATATATATATGTGGGGGGGTATATGCTAACAAAAATGTATCTGGGTCAAGGGAGGCTTATAATCTTGTAATGTGATAGACTTCTGTCTTTTACTTTTCTTTTCGACACTTTTACAAGTTTTCTAGCAATAACATTATTCTTAATACGTTTCGAAAATTGTCACTGTTTTCTGTCTCAAATGATGCTATAATATTTTATGTTTTTCTTTCTTGAACGAAACTACTTCTTGATTTATATTTTCATTTATGTGGGCGTACATAGAGGGGGGGTCACACACTTGTTTTTCGCTAGTTTTTCCTGTTTTGAAAACAGGTCTGAGTCATGTTACATCTATTCCTATTTCGTCCACGAGATTTCGAGTTACTTATCTGACGCGCTGCGAGCAGCTCAACTGGTGGCGAGCAGCTCAACTGTTGCTCCAAGTAAGGAACTATAATTTGCGAGATAAATCTCAGATATTTGCTTGCGTAATATTAAGTCATTTCGAAGCAATTGAAAATACAAATTATATATATATATATATATTGTGTGTATTTAGGCAGCATATTTTCATTTAGGCAGCATATTTTTATTTAGGCAAACATTATTAAATAACACGGAGTGGTTTTGTTTGATGCGACTTTTTCAAGTTATAAACTACTTGCCGTTATAATACAAAAATGAGCACAACAGTAAAGTCATAATTTGTAAAGACACTAAAACTAATACTGCCTGAAGATGATTTGACGATTCAAATCGAAAGTAGTTGCAAAAAAGAAAAAAGAATTGAACAAGAAACCCATGGATCATATTTACATCAATTTGACCGAAACATTAGATGGACAATTCGGAAAATTGAAAAAATAAAAAAAAGTCGCATCAAACAAAACCACTCCGTGTTATTTAATAATGTTTGCCTATATATATATATATATATATATATATATATATATATATATATATAGTAAGCTATGATAATATATTTATGGCAATTAAGCTACACAGAGGCTCTCGCATTTCATCCCCGGGTGTAATCTTCAGGGATGAAACGCGGGAGCCTCTGTGTAGCTTAATTGCCATAAATATATTTTCATAACTTACTACCTAGCTCTACCTTCGTATTGAGCACTGTTGAAGTAACTACTGAAAATTGATACATAAAAAAGTATATGTTATATGGATACATGAAATAGTAATATATATATATATATATATATATATATATGTGATTATTTTTATTTACACAGACATGTACAAAATCTGCGACACTGGCATGTCGATGTTATCGATTAACAGTTATTATAAACTGAGATCTCATCAGGCAGAGTTAGAATCCGATCTTAACCTCAGATCATATTTGGAGAGAATGAAGTGGAGAGAAAAAGAAGAAGAAAATAAATTTAGAATTTCAAAATTTAGGGAGTCACGTGGTTTAGGGCCGTAAAAATTTAAAAAGTTAAAAACTAAAATCTAAAAACTAAAAACTAAAAACTAAAACAAACAAAACAAATAAATAAATAAAATAAAATAAAATAAAATAAAATAAAGTGGAAAGAGAGACATATAATGAAGAGAGTAGATAGATAGATAGATAGATAGATAGATAGATAGATAGATAGATAGATAGACAGATAGGGAAATGAAAACGTCTGTTGATACAGACCGAGAGAGGAAAGAGGTGGGGGAGGGAAGGTAAACATGCAGGTAATATGTCAAAAAATCGACAGTTATTTTAAACTCAGGGCGAACAAACGAATGTTCAAGTCAACTGTAATTTAGTGTATAAATGTGTATGCGTGCGTGTGTGCCCCCAGATCAGCCGTAATTAGCGGTAGGGGCGAGCAGACGCGAGTGATGGGGGGGGGGAGGGGTAAGGGGTTGTTACTCAAATGCGTCACTAATTCTGAATTTATATTGTTTTTATAGTCTAAATTTAATGCAAATCTGAAATATTTGAATTTTCAAATGCTAGTTTCTGCCCAGATTATACCAATTGAAATCTATTTAACATACTCCAAAGAAGATGAAATTCGATTAAATATGTTTTTATTGGTGTCTAATACCTATTATTACAATTTCACGAAAGTCGGATGTATCGGAATTTTCACGAGGAGCTTCCATTTTGGAGTGAATCCTGTACGTACAAATATATAAACATATACACATACGCAACTTTATATCGAGATATACGGTGTATCGTGCTATTGTTACCTTTGAAGTTGCACTTAGTAGTTCTATAGATATGAAAAATATAAAAGTAATGACGCGAGATGAAATAATAACTAAACGTAAGTTACACTTCTACTCGTCTCCTGTTCTTGGCCTTTTGGCTAAGATCAAAGTGTAGTATCTGTTCCCATGGATACTGCACCCCATAGACTGGTATTATCTTGGCCTTCGGGGCTTGATTTACGCCGGTCTGTGGGTCTGTCCTGTGCAGTTCTAGGAGGTCCACCCTCCCAGCCTTCGCCTCCCCTCTTTGGGGAGGAGTAAGTTTATTGCTTACTGTCTGGGGCGCCTCTACCGGGGAAATGCCGACGGGGCTACCCAGGCAATTTTTAAACCCCACTTTCACGACCCGACCTTGAGTCACATCTTACTCGTGGGAGTAAGATAAAAACTGGCCTTGTGCCTAACTCCTGGAGAGGAGTAAATCAATACTCGTCTCCTGAGATAGGAAAAAGCAAAATGTATATTAAAAAATAACGAAATAATAGACTGTTAGATTAGAGAAAACAATTTAAAAGATACTCGAAAAATCAATTTCATTTACTCCATCTCTCCAAAACACTGGCCACGTCTAATAATAGTAAACCAGTAGTTACAATGAAGTTGCAGATAATATAAAAAATACAATATAGACTTACATAAGTGACAATTTTGCAAATGTCCGTCAATGCGTGAGATATAAAAAAGAAAAGAAAAAAGAGTGACAAGAAGAAGCCAGCAGAACGAGGAACGAAGAGAAAAATAGTACAAAAAGAACGAGTGAATAAAACAAGGATATTACATTGAAAGGATACATATATGCCATTGTCACTGATGGTTTGGTATTATTAGATTGGTGTGCTGGAGAAACGTATTATTTATTAGGATCTTCCGTAAAATAAATTCTAATTTTCACAAATAAATGCTGAAGTGTAGTGGTGGTATTTGTGAGATATGGGCGAATATAGAGGAAGAATTGAATAAAACTCCTCTCCATGAATCAACATTTTATATTCGTTCTTCATTCACAAGTCAAGAAAGAATTACTCCTTAGTCTAAAACATCTTAGTTGGAGAGAGCCCTGTCTGGAATGTGCCAAGGAGATGAATCTACTTTCCAAATATCTTTAAGGTAAGAAAGATAACCAAGGGAAAACAGTTACTTCCCTTTTAATATGTTTTTTAGATGAAAAATCTGTTTTATCTAACAAATGCAAAACGGGTATTTTCAGCCAAATCTGCGTTTGCTTATTAAATGTTTTGATGACTTCTTTTAATGAGACTTGACTTTAAGTTGTAAGGATGTTAATCCGACAGAATGTATAAAAACAAAGAGAAATAAGAGATAAACAAAGACTAAACATAAGAACAAAAATGCACAGCATATATACCATATGTGGAGAGTGGATGGTGTGCGTCTTTATTTTATTGTCATGAATTTTGCCTCTTTTTTTATAAGCGTCTAATAAAATAAGGAAGCGAAATATCGACTCTTTCAACATGTTTTTTTACTAATGGGTCACCGTTTATCAATGCCCGGGGTCTACTCAATGATAAGAGTTAAGGAGATCGCCAATTAAACAATGAACGCTATCACACGAGGATTGAAAACAATGGGTTGAATGAGCAAAAGGTTTCATAAGAATAAATTGATTATCCAAGAAAACAGCTAAACAAGTATTGGTTTGCATTAGGCTTACAGACGACCATGTTGTAGTCGGTTGGGAAGCAGCCTCGCGATATTTTGTTCTACAGATGAGACGTTCTAGAAAAGAAACTTATATGTTGTGATTCCCCTTCTTCAATTTGGTATTAGTTTATCCCTTATGTGAACAAAAATAAAAGTAAAACACAATGTTTTTTTCATACTGTTCTCCATGTGTTTAAATGCCTCTTGTTCTTACGAATTTACTAAGTGTTTCACTCTTTCCTCCAACTTCTATTTTCCTTCCCTTTCTTCAATGTCTCTCCTCTTTTCTTCTCTTTCCTCTCTACATGGTTTTTTCTCCGCATGTTTGTTGGTCGCGAACTTTTTACTACTATGCTTTGTAGAAAGTTGAGTTAGCAGACTTTTAGCTTTGACAGCGAAATCTTTGGCTGTAGTGAAATCATTATTTCTATTAGGCCAATAAATATTCTGGTGAGTTTTCATTTTGCTCTTGACGATGTTCTGAATAGTATGAAATGCGTTAGAATTCTTAGGTTGTTTTTCCATTTTGTCTTTTTACCCTAATTTGGTCTTTCACAAGTGTGTGTATGTATAGATATATTTATTAATTTTATACGTACCTAAAAGTAATACATGGACACGTGTTTCTGACTCACAGCCGTCATCAGCAGAGCTAACTTAAACAAGGATCGAACCTTCAATATCGATGTCTGTTTGTCTCTTTCTCTCTCTCTCTCTCTCTCTATATATATATATATATATATATATATATATATATATATATATAGAGAGAGAGAGAGAGAGAGAGAGATAAATAGATATGAATATATATACATATATATATATATACATATATATACATATATATTTATATAGAGAGATATACATATATCTTTATATATATACATATACACATATATACATATATATATACATATATATATATTTATATATATATACATATATATATATACATATATATATATATATATATTTTATATATATATATATATATATATATATATATATATATTTATATATGAAGGGTGTAGTCCGTCAACGAAAAATCATCACACAATTGAACGAACAACTAAAAAAATAAATCTGTAACATACTATTTCGCTCTGAGTTGATTGGGCGATTTAAGAAGCACATTTAAAAACAGAGAACGTCGAATTAAAACAGCACTAGCAAACCACTATTGGAAGCTCAAAGAAAATGGACGGTCACCAATAATTCAATGGAAAAATAATACGACAGGTTAGTACATGTAGAAATTTAGACGATCCGTGTAGATTGTTCAATGCAAGGTATATTCTTTAATAAACTAATGTTTATTGTTCTTTCCTTAAGCCAAGGCTTTTCAAAGATTGAAATCTTATCATCAGAGGAGATATACAGATAGATAAGTGGCTGTGGAAAAACCAAAGTTCAAACATTAAAAAAAATATTATTATTAAAAATGGAGTGAAAAAGAGTTCGTGTGAAAAAGATATGGGATTTGTCCTGATGGTAATTGTCCGTTACTAAAGTGTCCAATGAAAAGGATATTTTGAAGAAGGAGCAAACAATCTTTTTCCGTAGAGGCAGTATGGAAAAGTGTTCAAAATGAAGTAACTCAAGTGGTGAGAAGTCAAATTTAAATCGTTGATGGAGCGCACTTAAACGGAATTGATATGAGAAATCTGGCCATTCTAAAATCTTCCTGGGCCAACAGTAAAAAAGTAGATGACTTTAGTAGTGAAATATTCAAGCGATTCTGATAAAAGATCCCTAAGTTAAAAAGCGAGGCTAAATTAGGAGGTGGGCTGGAGAGAAGGAATGGTGAAGCATGAGGGGGGAGGGTAGTAGGGTTAGTTGAAAGAGCCGTGGTTGTTGTTGGGAGGAAAGGAGGGAAGTGGGGGGGGGTAAGTTTCAAGTGATAGGGGTGTGGTGAGTATAATATGGGTAGGGATTGGCCATGGGTGAAGAAACAGGTCAATTGTGTGTAAATATTATTTGAAAAGAAAAGAAAAGAAAATGGGCCATAGTTAAAAGCGGATTTTGGACGGAGGGCAAACTAATTTCGAAGTTTAATAGGATTTCTGTTGTGGAGATTGGAATTCCAATGAATGGAGATCTGAAGTTTAAATGTTGAGTAAGTAAGGGTCGGGCAGAGACAAGCGTTAACTTATTAAATATTCTAAAAGTGTAAAAGGGCTATCTAGTTTGTTAAATGTATAATTAAAAATAAGTAATTAATTAATTAAATAAATAAAAAATTTATTAAATAAAGCCCGGGTGAATAATTGGATGAATAATTAAATGATTAAGCAATTAAAATATTAAATAATTAATTATATATCACTATAGGTTCTATCTACTAAAAATTTACTTTTAGTTTATATTTGATTAAAGATATATATATATATATATATATATATATATATATATATATATATATATATATATATATATATATATATATAGAGAGAGAGAGAGAGAGAGAGAGAGAGAGAGAAGGGCATACATAAGAGAGAGAAAAAAAGAAATCAATATATATATATATATATATATATATATATAACAAGACTTTAGGGGGGACAATAAATCATCACATTTCACAATTAGAATAGAGTTCTCTCGGTATCAATAACGTTGATACAAAAAAATAAACGCTGTAATTCCCCCTGCTTGACAGTGAGAGAATTTATAGCGCTTATGTTTTTGTTTTGTTTTCATTCGTGCTACTGGCGTAAAAACACGTCTAGCAACACTTAAAAGTTGTGATACAACGAAACAGCTGTCTATTTATTAATATGTATATATCATTAAAAGTGAGAAGAAAAAAATGACATAATGCCAACATTTAATTAATATATTTGTATTAATAAAGAGACAATTTTTATTTCATGTAGATAAAATTAAGCTTTAAAAGATGTCATCAGTTGGTGGCTATAACTAGGGCATCGCCTGTTCGATTGATAGAAATCGCCATCTTTTATCAAAGTGTGGAAAAATATTGATTAAGCTAGAATCACAATTAGAGTTAATAATGTATCAGATTGGAAAGAAAGGAGTGTCGTTTTTTGTCCAACACATTTATTTCATCTGAAACATTCACATTAGGGTATTTTTAATCTTTACAATAATTTCCCTCATTTTCTATGACTTCTGTCCAACGATCAACTAGCTTCTTGATGCCTTCTTTAAAAAATTATTATTACTATATCTGAAAGGCAAAGCAAGATATTAAGACACTAATTCACCAAAAAAATTAGAAGTGTGTACAACTTAGGAGGCTGCAAAATACGACATTACTTTCTTTCCAACCTGATATAATACCTCGACTGGGTGATTAGACTAAAATCGATTGTCATTTCTATCGAATACTGAATGACTTTTGTCTGGGGCAAAACGATGCAGTATGTCATCCGATTACAACGATTCTTTTTTTTATTATTCAAGCGAAAATAAATTTCATTCATGACTCAAATCTTTAGTAATATTAAATGCTAATCAAATTTATTTGAAAAAATTATACGGTTATAAATTTGCAAAATAAGGTCCTAAAAATAAATTGTTTTTATTAGTTGTCTCATAAGAATACCCTGTGTCCGTGGTGCGGTGGATACCCATGTGAACTGACGATCTCGCTATGCAATCTTCGTATTCTGTTGGTTCCATGGTTCAACTTTAACTATGGATGTGGACAACTTTCACGTTGCCCCTCCTGTAAGTAACTGATTCTCGAACGAATTTGGAGAAAACCAATAACAACAAGAGAATTAAACCAATTTAAAAAGGCGTACAACGCTGCTTCCTAGGAATTTATTAAGTAACATTTATGAATACACTAGGCATATCAGTGTCCCGTCGGGTGTTCTTCTTCGCCATGCTCTTCTTTTTCATTTTATTTTTCTTCTTCAAGTTTTTCACCATCTTATTCTTCTTCATCATCATCCTCTTCTTTATATTTTTTCTTCCTCTTCTTCTTCATCTTTTTCTTCGTCCTCTTTGTTAAATTCTTCTTGATATTTTATTAATCTTCTTCTTCATCTTTTTCTTCATCTTCAATTTTTTCATTATGTTCACTTTATGTTTTCTTTATCTTTAACTTTTTTTCATCATTTTTTGTCTCCTTCATCATCATCTCTTTGTTCTTTATATTTTTTTCTTCTTCTTCTTTTTCTTCATCATCATCCATCTTCTTCTTCTTCATTTCTTTCTTCCTATATTGCTTAATTGGAGGTGAACATTCAGTTAACTCTCGCCCAAAATGTGTAATTCCTTTTAACAATTATTTAATTGCCAACTAGACGCACACAGAAAACGGAATCTACCTCTAAACCATACAGAACTGAAGAAAAGTTTATCATATGTTCATTTATATATTATATTTGATATATATTAACTGTATTCTGTACCTTCTGATCAAGTCCGAGTACTTCCACTACTGAATGAACCGAATAAATTATTTATTACAATTTTGACTGTCTACTGATATTTTTTGTCCTAACTATTCCCCGTAAAAATCCGGGTATCTCCACTCGTATGTAATATTTTGTTATTTTTCTGCCTGCCTGTCTGTCTGTCTGTCTGTTAGAGATCTCTAGGCTCCAATCAACTATTCAAAAGAATCCCCATACGTGATATATGTTCCTATCAGCGACCATCGTTATGTAGACATAAAAAATTTGTGTATTCTCTATGGTGTATTCAGCTGTAGTATTGTTAAATATCGGGTCTGGTGTATCAGAAATTGCATCTGTCAGGAATAAAACCTTCTTGACACAGACACGAACCTGGCGGGAAGAAATAAAACGCGATTGATTGACTCGGAAACACAATTTTTCTGAAAATAAAATATCTGGTGATTGATTCAAAAACACTGGCAAGGGTTTCTTGCAGACAGGAATACACCCGTCGCTAAATAAACGCCCTGGGAGCGTGATTACATTGACAGCGAAGGGTGGTGACAGATGGATGCGTGGGTGTTCAAAACGTTATATAAACTAGCCCAAATTGAGATCGAGAGATCAACCTCCGTCAATTCCCCGAGCTTCCTTTACCCATTTCACTAACCTCACTCGTTTTCCGCCACCGAATAACAAAGTATATCACTACATTTTTGAACATCAGTGTTTGTCGTCATTCTTTCGAGCACAACAGAAATACAACAATATAAAAGTATTATTTATTTTATTTACTTTTTAATGTATAAATATGTATTAAAATCGAGCTAATATTAGCGTGTTTATTTCAGTCACGTGTCACCTAAGAAAATCTACCTTCAACCAACATTTATAAACCTTTTTGTGTTTTATGAACGCACTTAAACTGTCAAAGTCAGAATTATGCGCACCATTTGCCATTAACTTACTTATCCATCAAGTTCATCACACTTGTATTGTTGTTATATAAAGGAATAATATTCGGGTGTGCTTTGATGTTTGTCCTGTGTCGATTCCATCATTCTGGATCGTCGGTTGTTTCTCTCTGGAACTTTCCTCACCCAACACATTCGCGTCGCTTACGCTTGCCGATTAGTCTGCGGGTTGTTTTGATGTACATTGTGTTTGAGATAACACCACAGATATCAAGTTGGGAGGTTAAGGCTGGTGAGTGTGAAGCCCGTTGAGGATCAAACCTCCTACTGATGAGACGATTACGAACGTGTCCCCGCATATCATGGAACGGCGATAAAACAAAGACTGTTGGGCATTCATTATTAAAGCTTGATGGGCAAGTAAGTATAGACTAATATGTATTTGTATCGAAAATGGGGTTGCATCGAAAATAGGGTTGCATTTTTGCGGAATCACATTGCTGATCCCGTACTAAACTTAAAATAATAATAAGAAGGCCGGTATAAGAACGGAAACTACTAATGGCTTAGCTGTAAGTACTTCCGGTGCCAAGACGTTTTGGACAGTGTCTTGTGACGTAGTGAGTTACGCGATGTCTTATGTCCATATTGCTCTCCGGATGATGGGGGTTTAAGAGGGTCGCACTTGTTCGCGCGTAAATTACACAAACTCACAGAACTGCTCTTTAAATTTGAAACGGCAGCCTTCCTGTAGTCTAGAGACGTCAATGACTTCGGTGACCGTCACTGGATTTTAGGGTTCATAATTCTAAGAAAAATTTGAGCTCTCGAAAATGCATGAAGGTCGAACTACAAAATTGTTGAAAGTGAAAACTGTGAAAATAGTACATACACGACGCACGTTATAGATTTTGAAAATCTATTAAGTTAAATACGGGATCAACAAGGTGATCCTCCCCCCCCCCCGAAAATGCGACCACATTTATGTGTACAAATACACTTCAGTCTATGCCTTACTTGTCCACCAAAGTTCAGTCAGAAATGCCCAACAGTTTTTTGTTTTATCACCATTTAATAATATGCAGGGGGGCACGTGCATGATCGTCTCATCAGTAAGAGATGTGATCTTGAATGTGATTCACACTCACCAAGTTTTAAACCCCCAATTTTTTAACTGTGGGGGTGTCATCAGATAATGTCAATCCAAACAATCCCCAGGTTGATTCCAATACTGAAAAAGGTGATCTAGACCCAAATCAATACATTGCAATGATAGGGGTGTGTCAGACTTATTGGCAGTGTTGCTCGTCCTATCCAGGGATGCTTATCATTGAACGGTTATAGAGCAAAGACTCGTTGTCTTCTCTACAGCCCATTTATCACAGAGGAGACGTTGATAGTCTTTGTCTGCTCTATCGTAATTTCCATAGAAGGTGCTCGACTCAGCCATAATCTTTGATTACTCTCGGCAAGACAATCAAGTTAATTCGTCTTCTACAAGCACTGAAAAAACTTTCCCTTCTTTTCTTCGTGTACCTACCATAAAACGTAATTTCCATGAACAGAGTTTTTTTCCAAGAACTTCCCATCTGTAAAACATATTATCAGCGGATTGCTTCCCTGCAGACTACAAGACAGTCGTCTTGAAATGCGATGTAGATAAATACATGTCATAAAACGTCCTCATAAGTCATCAAATTTTCTTCATTCCCTTCATCATTTTCAATCTTCTCATAATATTCTTCATCATTCAACTGATAATGCATCTATCTCATTAATCCATATACACGACGAGTGGCTCTTGGCCATGATAAGTTTTGACTCATGAGTAAATAAAATAAAATAACGAGTTTTGTTGTAACTTTTATTTATGGGTGTTAGGGTTATGGTTAAGGGTTTAGGGTTGGGGTGGAGTTGGGGTTAGGGTTAGGTTAGGGTTAGGGTTTAGAATTTATGGTTGGGTTGGGTTGGAGTTGGGGTTAGGGTTAGGTTAGGGTTTAGAATTATGGTTAGGGTTAGGGTTTAGGGTTAGGCTGGAGTTGGGGTTAGGGTTAGGGTTAGGGTTTAGAATTTATGGTTGGGTTGGGTTGGGTTGGAGTTGGGGTTAGGGTTAGGTTAGGGTTTAGAATTATGGTTAGGGTTAGGGTTAGGCTGGAGTTGGGGTTAGGGTTAGGGTTAGGGTTTAGAATTTATGGTTGGGTTGGGTTGGAGTTGGGGTTAGGGTTAGGTTAGGGTTTAGAATTATGGTTAGGGTTAGGGTTTAGGGTTAGGCTGGAGTTGGGGTTAGGGTTAGGGTTAGGGTTTAGAATTTATGGTTGGGTTGGGTTGGAGTTGGGGTTAGGGTTAGGTTAGGGTTTAGAATTATGGTTAGGGTTAGGGTTTAGGGTTAGGCTGGAGTTGGGGTTAGGGTTAGGGTTTAGGGTTGGGGTTGAGGTTAGGGTTAGGGGTATTTACGGGGGTTAGGGTTAGGGTTTAGGGTTTAGGGTTGGAGTTGGGGTAGGGTTTAGGGTTGGAGTTGGGGTTAAGGTTAGGGTTAGGGTTAGGGTTAGGGTCACGGTTAGGGTTACGGTAAGGGTTAGGGTTGGGGTTAGGGTTAAGGTTAGGGTTAGGGTTAGGGTTATTTACGGGTGTTACTGTCTGGTGGTTCCGACGACAACTTCCGTCCTCTCATGTGTAAGACGTTATGTCTCGTCGCCGAAGGAAAAAGGGGCGAGGCGAAGGGAATCTACAAACACTATCCAGTTTCAACGTCTTTTCTCCAAAATGTTGACCTCAATAATGTGTTGTCAAAAACAGCAATGTAGACAAAGAAGAAAATAAGAAGAAAAATACAAAGTCTTCGAGATTTTCCGTGAGAATTTTGTCTTCTACAGGGACCCACGAGGAAACGAACTAAAAAAGGGAATAAAATTTCGACAGAAATGAATATTTAATCTGAACAGTCTGCATTTGTTTTGTACAAAATTAACAAATTTCATGAAATCCTCTCTCTCTCTCTCTCTCTCTTTACATATATATATATGTATATATACATCTTATATGCATATATATATATATATATATATATATATATATATATATATTATATGCATTTATATATCTATTTATATATATATATCTTATACACTTATATATATATATCTTATATATATATAATATATATATATCTTATATATATCTTATATATATCTTATATATATCTTATATATATCTTATATATATATATCTTATACACTTATATATATATCTTATATATATAATATATATATATATCTTATATATATCTTATATATATATCTTATATATATCTTATATATATCTTATATATATCTTATATATATACATATATATATATATCTTATATATATATATCTCTTATATATATATATATCTTATATATATATATATCTTATATATATATATATATGTATCTTATATATATATCTTATATATATATATCTTGTATATATATATATCTTATATATATACATATATATATGTATCTTATATATATATATATTATATATATGACATATATTGATATATATCTTATATATATATATATATATATATATATCTTATATATATATAAGTAAATTTCACGTACAACAAAACTGTAGGATAAATTTCAGATGAAACATTTTTTAATCAATGAAACGGGCAGGTTTTAAAAAAAGAAAATTGCTAAAATAATTGTATTTTCTACTAGTTAATACAATGAATCAATAGTGTTGCATGAGTTATTACTAACACATGGTTTAGAGTGATCATTTCTTTTTTGATTTGGTCAAATTTAGAAACCATTTCATGATTAATATGTTCTGGTGGAGTTTAAAAATATGTAAAGAAATCCTCAATTTCAGAGACATTAAGGGCTCAAATGGTCGAAAGAACATGATGAAGTGTGTTACTTCTTCGTCCCTTGAACAATGCACACTCCTGTAAACGTTAACCACTAAGTTGTTCAGCTAAAAAGATTGGTTTCAAAATTCGGTTATATACGAGTATATATGACATAAGAATGCAATGACTTAAATAGTTTTACTTCTGGTGACCAGAGAATTACTGTCGCTGTCAGGATTGCAAAATAGTGGTTACCTTCCCCTGCACCGTTGGATGATGTGCCAGAAGAAAGGCATTGAAAAGCAGCGCCCTAGAGGAAAAAGCACTGTGGCCTACAAAAATGCTTAGGCGGCCCGGTTGGCATTCCCCGGTAGGGTCGCCTCAATAAACTAGCCCCTTATCAAAGAAAGAAGGTAAAGCATAGGAGGATGGTGGACCTCTTAGAACTGCATAGGACCATATCTTAGGCCGACAGAAAAAAAAGGTCACCTAGTTCAAATGGCCCAGACTCTGATTGTCGAGGACGTATTCTCGACTTTGCAAACTAACTTGCAAATAGTTTAACCGAAATTAATGAATGGAATGAAAAAAAAATGATCACTAATGAAAACAGTTTAGGACAATTATTTGTTAACATTGGACTTGAAGACGACAATGTTGCAGCATTCGGGGAAGCAGTGCCGTGGTAATGCTTTCCACAGATGGGAAGTTATTTGAAAGAAACTTTGTTCGTTGAAATTTTGTTTGATGTAAGGCACACGGGAGAAGAAAGGAAAGTTCATGCAGTTTTGTTAGACGGACGAGTTCTTGCTGTGAATGTCTGACAATGAAGAATCAGAGACAGAAGTTCAGTTAGTATAGATTGTTCGTTGTAGCTACTACATGCACGCCATAGATAGTTTAAGGCTACGAGTTTCGGTTTCGTATACTCTCTAGCGTAAAGTGTAACAAGTTTTCTTTTGATTATAATAGAAAAAAAGTTAAATCTGTTGATTCTAAATATTCTCGGAGATCAACCAATGAAAACTGAGGACTGAAGAGACAAATATAACACGATGTGCCAAGGTTTTACTGTTTAACAGTCGAATGTTAGGGAGTAAAATAAATACCCGTTTATGTTTCTCGTCGTTTGGTATAGCAAAAAAATAATCAACACCGGTTTCCTTTCTGGATTATAACAGAATGTTTTAGTTTAATTCATCCACAAATGGAAACACGGATCTAGGGCCTAAGCGGCTGACACGTCGACCCTTCTTCTATCACAGTCGGTCTCGCTGTCAGGCTTCCTGCCCCCCCCCCCCCTGGCATCAACAGTACACATGTTAAATAACGTTTGTTTACATCATCCGCAATGTCCCGATTCTACGCTGATCGCTTTCTGGGACAGTATCATCCTTTTACTGGTTATGCTCTTCGACCTACTTACATCATAGACAAGGAATTTTTTCGCTTTGTTACTTTATTTCCAAAATGATTCTTTGTTTGTTTTGTTTTTAGGTTGTTGTTTTTACTTCAAGCCCGTCTGCATGCGGTCCGGGTTCAAACCTTGCGTCCTGCTCATAACGTTACACTAATATCCAAATAACATATATTTTGTCTCTAGTTCTCCATTTTAATAATTATCCGTACATCTACATTAATTTATTCATGAAAATCAGGATTTTGTGTATACGAATGGCACAAGTAACTTAGAATGTGTCTTCACGGGGTTATAGCTATAAAATATAGATTTAAATAAATGGCGCTGGGACAAACCTCCTTGAATGAGTGTGAGAAGAAGCAAGCAGCAGAGGAAAGAATGAGGAATAAAACAATGCGAAAAAGAACGAGTTAAATAGACTAGAAATAATATTATGGGCATCCATATTTGCTATGTTAACTGCTAGTTTAGTATTGTTACTCGGTTACGGTTCAAGAGAACTGTACAAAACTATAAGTATCTATCCGGCGTTTCTAGGTTTATTTTTTCTTTCGTTCTTTTTATCAAATTATTATTATTTGAAGTAGGATTTTGAACGTTAAATTTAACTATCACGATATCGTGTTGTCATTAAGTTATTAATTGAAAGTTAATTATTATTAGTTAAATTAATTAATTAATTTAATTTAATTTAATTTAATTTAATTTAATTTAATTTAATTTAATTTAATTAAATTTAATTAATTAATTTAATTAATTAATTAAATATAATAATTTTTATAATTAATTATTAAATTAAATTAAATTAATTAATTATAAATTAAATTATAAATTAAAAGTTATGAATTATAAATTAAAAATTATGAATTAAAAATGATAAATTATCATTATTATTATTATTATAAAAATTATAAATTATGAATTATTATTAAAAATTATAAATTATTATTAATTATAAATTATGAATTTTAAATTATAAATAAAATTATAAATAAAATTATAAATAAAATCATAAATTACAAATTATGAATTATTATTAAAAATTATAAATTATTATTTAAAAATTCTCATTATAAATTAATTATAAATTAAATTATAAAATAAATTAAATTATTAAATTAAATAATTAATTATAATAATTAATTATTATAATTAATATTAATTTTCTGCATATTTTTTAAGTTTAGCTATTTATCACACTGACAGTGAGATTCAAAATCAAGCTTTCTATTCAGGAGAGAAAACAA
Source organism: Sepiola atlantica (assembly GCA_963556195.1). Lineage (NCBI taxonomy): Eukaryota > Metazoa > Mollusca > Cephalopoda > Sepiida > Sepiolidae > Sepiola > Sepiola atlantica. Next base: position 62,622,104 of record OY744543.1, on the reverse strand, counting down.
CTTTGTAATATACTCAGTCATGTCTATGCAAAGGACGTCCGAAGGTTAACTAATTTACATATTGCTTTTCAAAACTGACGCTAATTAATTGACTATTCAGTTTTTTAGTTTTCTTATTCGATAATTGTGTGCATTTTATTATTACCCACAGTTGTGTTCGCAAATATTTTCTATAGCGTGGATAAATGCTTAGTATTTTTGATCACACGAGTCCTTTCTAGCAAATTTAGCAAATTTCTAGCAAATTTAGCAAATTTCTAGCAAATTTAGCAAATTTCTAGCAAATTTATTTCTGGGTGTTGCGATTTTTGGTTTCATCAATCTTTCTGGGCAACGTCGGGACATAGGTCGCGCTAGTAGCAAATAAATAAAAATAATAATGAGTAGACCATGTAGAAGCGATGGACACGCATACATACACAGACACACATGGGTTCCTATTTGTAAACGTCATGTCAATTTCACTGCTACTGCTACTACGGTTTCGTCTCTCTCTCTCCTCTCTCTCGTTCTCTCTCCCTCTGTCTCTGTCTCTGTCTCTGTCTCTCTCTCTGTGTCTCTCTCTCTCTTTCTCTCTCTCTCTCTCTCTCTCTCTCTCTCTCTCTCTGCTTCTCTCTCTCCCTCTGTCATGTCAATTTCACCGCTACTGCTACTACGGTTTCGTCTCTCTCCTCTCCCTCCCTTCTCTCTCGTTCTCTCTCCCTCTGTCTGTCTGTCTGTCTGTCTGTCTGTCTCTCTCTCTCTCTCTCTCGCTATCTCTCTCTCTCTCTATCGCTATCTCTCTCTCTCTCTCTCTCTCTCTCTCTCTGCATACTTAATAAGATTTCTTTAGCGTCTTCTCTTTCGCACTTTCTTGCATTTTATATAGAGAGAGATTAGAGACTTCTATAACTAACCTTTTTTCTCAAAAAAGACTGATTTTCATGGCTAAATGCATGTCGGGGTAGCTGAGACGCACACAAGTTAGCAAGTTGAAGAATCTTTGTTGGAAGTGTTAGTGGAAGAGGGTGTGCGGTAGGGTGCGTGTTTGAAAGTTCCATTAATTGAAGTTGTAGATGATTGAGGACAAGCATATGCTTTCCCCATCAAATTAAAACCGCCGTCTTTGCTGTCTGTAAAGGATATATAGCATTGCATGCGGCGGGGGAGGAGGGCATTTTGTGAGAGTCAAAGTAAAGTAAATAACGACAAAAGGAAACATATGAAACCGACGACGCCGTTCCGGATCCATTTACAGTCGAAAGGAATAAAAAAGAAATAATAATCATCATCATCATCATCATCATCATAATCATCATCATCATCATCATCATCATCATCATCATCATCATCATCATCATCATCATCATCATCAACAACAACAACAATAATAATAATAATAATAATAATAATAATAATAATAATAATAATAATAATAACAATCCCCAAAAAACTGGAAAAAAGACTGTGAAAAATTGGAATCAAAGGGATCATTTGAACTATACAAAGGACAGCAATCATTAAAACAGCTACAATCTCCGAAACCTTGTTGGGGTTTGTGACATATTTCCATTCTATGGAGATCCGGTGTGTACGTAGACTCTATGATATAATTGTATCATCTTTAGATAGAACAGATACTACATTTTGATCTTATCCGGAAAGCCAAACTATGTATTTTAGTTCATGTTTCGCGTTCGACACAACAGCGTCACCAGATGATATTTTTGAAATTGTTTTTGTTTTTTTGCATTGCATCTTCAGAAATCCCATCTTTTAAAATAGTGTGGAGGGTGATAACGTACGTATGAAGATTAAACTGCCTCAGCGTATTAAATAATAATAATAATAATAATAATAATAATAATAATAATAATAATAATAATAATAATAATAATAGTAATAATAATAATAATATGGACCTACCGATGATGGAAAACACTAACAAAACCTCCAGCGGAAGAGGGCGGGGAGGATATGGACCTTGGAGATACTTATTGTCACTCAAATTCTAGGGAAGACCAATGGTCGTTTCCAGCGAGAACTCAATTGTAAATGGCTGTTGCGATAATGCAAAATGACGGTTATCGAAGAATGGGAATGCTGGAAATATGAAGAGACTTGTTGTCACTCAGACTCTGAGGAACACCACTTGTTATTCTCAGTTAGCAATCACTTATAATTACTTGTGTTAAAACTCCAAGTGAGTAAATACTACTACTAATAATAAGAAGAAGAAGAAGAAGAAGAAGAAGAAGAAGAAGAAGAAACAGATGAAATATTAAGAAAAACTCTAGAGTGCGGAAACCAACGTATATCGCCAGATTACACCGACCAACCATGAGTAATTTAAAATTGCATGTCAGTACGTAAACACGACTATGAATGTAGATAGAAGATATTCAGACGAACGAACGAATCAGAAACTACTGGAGTAAAATATGTAAGTTGAATCATAAGCAATGCTATAAAAGGATTTGAAATGATGGCTGGAATTGGCAGAATTTCATTACTTCAGACGACGGCTCAATAAATATTTGTTGACATTGGACTTGAAAAAGCCTTGTTATAGTCAGTAGGGAAGCAGTTCTGTGGTAGTGTGTTCGATAAGTAGGAGGTTCATGGAAATGAATTCGGTTCATGGAAGTTGCGTTTAGCTTTAGATACACAGAGAAGGAACGGAAAGTTTTTTTCCTCTGGTGGTAGATACACGGCTTATTGCTATGAATGTTTTACAGAAACAGAGATTGGAGCTCAGTCGAGCACCTACCATGAAAATAATTATCGAGTAGAGAAAGATGGCAACAATGGAAGAGAAACAATATATATAATACATATTATTTTTATATGTTTTTATACTTTCAATTTTTGTTTTACTTCTTTCTTACATTTGTTCTCTAATTGTATTATGTTTCTTTACGATCTAATTTAGAATTGCAATGTTTAGAAAAAGTATACGTATTTTTGCTAGCTCCGTTAGTAAGAAATATGGCGTCCATTCAATCAAGTAAACAGAAACTTATGTTCCTAATGAACCTACATATATAAATGTTTTAATAATGCAAGTTTTTTTATTATTATTTTCTGTTGTTTTTTGGACACGATTTTGGCCTTTCCTTCTGATGAGTCATACCTATAGAAAATCCAAGATATATAACTGTATGTTGGTTGTCTAAGTGATAAGAAAACAGTCCATCAAGAACTGGATCTTTAAAAAAAAATGAATAATTACTTAAATCTATTTTATATATATATATATATATATATATATATATATATATATATATATATATATATATTATTAAAGTTTAAATACATTTACATAATGAACACAACACCAATATTTTTTTAAGTGCTCAATACAAACTAGAGATTTTATCAAATTAAATAAACATTGGTTATAATTTTAACTAATCAATTCGAATTGACGAATTGACAAATTGATTAGAACATGACGAAACGAGAATTGATTAGTGTAGATTTTCATCAATGTTTATTTATATATATATATATATATATATATATATATATATATATATATACTCAAAGCAACTTTGCTGATATAGTCACAAATTGCATGTTCATTACGATCTTAAAGGTCAGTCTGATGGCAGTCAGTACACTGCATTTAAATCGTGATGTATTCGTTAATTATTTTCAGAGACTCAAAAATAGGCGTTATATTTTAAGATAGAAGACATTAGTCTGACGTCACAGTAACATCTAACTCAGCTTGACATTAACTCCTTATAAACTGAATGTAGTCATTAGCTCCCAATTTGTAAATCGGCAAACAATTAAATGCTTCAAATCAAATGATTGCATTACTAAGCGATTATATACGAATCAAACTACATGACTTTTCCTCCCCTGCCTTGTTATATGTTAATACGCTTAACGGCTACCATGTTCATGTTAATATCACCAATATTCCGTTTTCGTACGTACGTTTTTTGTTTGTTTTGTTTTATAAATGGGTCACCGCTCAAAAAAGTCCGGGGGCGACTCGAGAATAAGGGTTAAAGAGATCGTTGGTTACAATGGGTAAAAGGTTACTTAAGAGAAATTGATTATCCAAGAGTCGGCTCAGCAAATATTTGTTTGCATTAGACTTGAAGACGACAATGATGTAGTCGGTTGGGAATCAGACTCAGTGTATCTTGTTCCACGGGTGGATGTTCTAGGACAGAAAATAAAAAGTGTTACGCTCGGTGTTCAGTAGCAACAAACTGCACCCGGACACTTACATACATGAAGAAAGTAAAAGAATGAAGAGGAAGAGGAGGAGGAGGGGGAGGGGGAGGAGGAGGAGGAGGAGGAGGAGGAGGAGGATAAAAGTGGGGGCGCTTAGAAGTATAACACTAGGCGAGAGGAATGCGTACAGACGTTGGGGGGGGGGGCAGAGAAATATACGGACTGGGAAGGTATTATTTTGTTATATTGAATTGAAAGGTTTACAAATATATAACAAGCCGCGCATGCGTGGTCCCCCTCTGTATGTAACTCGATGTGGCGAGTGTAAAATGCAATAAATCTGGGCAATTTGGGGCATTTTTGACCCCCCCCCCATTTGAGCCCCCTGGGGGCGCGAACCAGAATTTTTCTGAGGTCAAAGATGGTCATTTTATATCCAGAACAATTGCCTCCACATTTTGGCCAAGTTTCAGAAAAATTGAATGGATGGATCAAACGTTATGGGAGAAAAGGGTCATTTTTTGCCATTTTGGGGGCTTTTGACCCCCTGAGGGCGCGAACCAGATTTTTCCAAGGTCAGCGATACTTATTTTCTATTAGGAACAATTGCCTCCACATGTTGGCCAAGTTTCAGAGAAATTGAATGGATGGATGAAAAGTTATGGGGCAAAAAATGTCATTTTTTGCCATTTTGGGGCCTTTTGACCCCCTGGGGGCTAACCAGATTT
>OY744543.1:62604703-62612203 GCA_963556195.1 Sepiola atlantica | reverse complement strand
CCATCAACTAGACACTAGAACCTCTATCTCTGCCAAAAATCAGCTGAATCCATCAAATAGTTAATGAGATACAGGGTGACACATACGTACGTACGTACGTACACACGGATAACATGATTTAATGATTGAATTTTCTGGATCTCTGGGTTGCGTTGACTAATTTGGTTTATTGATTGATCAAAGAAATGAGATTTCCAGCATAGGCCATTCTTGAAGTCTATTAATGGATAGAGCGCTCTGGCGCCTTCCTTGATTAGAAGGTTATAACAATACAAGAATATACCAGGTTGTAAGAAAGGGATACTATATTGAATAACAATGCTAGTTTTTATTTAATTAAATCTTAATTGATTCCTGTTTTCTTTCTCGATCATTAGAACCGTATGTGTTTATATTTATTCAGGAATCTTGAGGAATCTTTGGAATTCTCCTAGCCAGGTGCCAATATATTTGCTTACTGTGAAATCGCTGTCCTTAACGATGGGAGAAATTGTTGTATAGGATCGCATACATAACTGGGAATATATATTACATGTAAATGTTATATGTATCTTTAATTAATATATGTTTATTTTTTATTAGATTTATTGTCTGTATTTAGGCTAATTATAATCGTTTTATTATGATCCTGTCAGACTTGTGTGCAAAACAGAGTCATAACTAATTAATACCTAATGCAAGGGAGGTAACTGTAATAAAGTGTGCAATAGGATTTATGCCCCTTGGTGTCCAAATTTTAAGTATTAATCTTTCAGTAATTATATATTAGATATTAAGTATTGCATGTAATCAATTGTTGGTCATACAGTAATCACATATTCAGTAAATATATATATATTTAATGTCTATATGCATTTATGTCACTGACACCGGTAAATCTTTAATAATTTGTATAATTCTTAAGCTATACTTACCAAACTTTATCAGAAGTTAATTTGAACATTCCGAGATTTTTTACACTATATACAGTTACAGGGTGTTCACTTAAATTAGCACTCAGTACTACTTAAACTAGTGTGTAAAAATGTAATTTCTTAAATAATGTTTTTTAAGTGTCCACTATTTTCGGTTTCGCAATGAATTACTCTATCTAATACAGTTTGCATTACATTTGAAAGCATTTCTGGGCTTATGACCCTTATTTTATCTTCAATATTACGTTTGAAGTCTATTATTTTGGGGGGTTTATTCAGAAACACTTTTCCTTTAAAATAGCCACAAAGGAAGAAATCGGGAATTGCCAAGTCAGGCGATCGAGGTGGCCAGTTTATTTCACAGCCTCTAGAGATAATTCGATCTCGGAAGATATTCTGAAGGATTTTGAAGGGTCTCTTGCAGTATAGCATGTGCCTCCATCTGTTGGAACCACATTTCCACAGGTTGGGCTCCTAACCATGGTCTCCAGAACTCTTGAATCATGGTGCGATATCGTGCTCCCGTCACGGTTACCCGATTTCCTTCTTCATCTTCAAAAAATTATGGGACAATAATTTCATCGGATGTTACTCTGCACCATACTGTACATTTAACAGTGCGTAGTTGATGTTGATGAATCACCTGAGGATTATCAGTCCTTCAAATTCTGCAATTTTGTTTGTTAACAAAACATTTCAGATGAAAATGAGTCTTAAGTGACATTTCATACAGGCAAGAGAGAAAAAACCTGAAAAAAGATTATTTAACTCATGAAAAATAAAAGTAAATTTAGTACTTAGCTTTCTTTTTTTTTAAATGACATCCATCGCTTCACTCGGCCTAACCTTCACAGGTAACATGAATTGGAACAAATACATTGAAGACATTGCCAAGACTGCCGCAAAAAAGGTTAGCTCCCTCTACCGTGCTAGTAAGCTCCTCACACCTGACATTATCCTGTATCTATACAAAGCCACCATCCGCCCATGCACTGTCAACCAAGCTCCAGCCCCTGTCCCATCGCCGCAATGTAGCATCCTTATGTTTGTTTTACAAGTACTTCAATGGATTATGCTCTGATGAATTGGCTACTCTGGTGCACCCTCGACGTAAATTCACTAGAATAACTCGACAATCAACTAAATCTCATTCATTCACTGTGGAGGTCCCCAGATGCCGGAGAGCCTTCTACTCAAATAGCTTCTTTCCTCGTGCTGCTGGCCTCTGGAACTCTCTCCCTGCCCCCTGTTTCCCCGACAGTACTGACATGCAGAAATTTAAAACAAATGTAAACAGACATCTCGCTGCGCGGATCATGATTTAGGCTGACCCCCCCCCCCCAACCTTCTCCCCTTTTCTTTTTTCTCAGTAGCCCCTTACGTCTACAGTGGCGGCCTGCCTTTTTTGGGGTGAACCAAGTTAAAAAATAAATAAATAAAAAAATTATCAATTTTTGCAAGAAACCAGGATCACTATTTACTAAATCCTAATATCTCATAGCAAATTTCAGTCTTTGCTCATAGTCATGAGACTGATGCTGCTGGACAAGCTTAATTTCATATGGAAACATGTCCATGTACTGCAACATCCTATGTAAGGAGGATCGTGAAACTCTCAACTGTCGGGATCTTCTCCTGATTGAAACTTTTGGATCTTCTTTTAGACTTCGTTCTAATTCTTCCCGATTGTCTGCAGTTCTTACTGAATGAGACCTTCCGGATTTCGGGAGGTCACATACTGCACTTTCTTTTTGAAAACGGCTTATTGTGGCTTTAATGGCATTTACACTTGGCGCATCTCTAGTGTTAAAATATCGTCGATAACACCGCTGGGTTTCTGAATTTGACCCATGTGACTCAAAGTGCCATTGTACAATATGGGTTCGTTCCTCAATGCTGTATTTGTTCATGATAATGTCGGAAGGATAGCTTCAACTATTCCGAAATAAGAAAAGAAAAATATTTAAAAACAAAGAAGTTATGATTTTTTTCAAGTATCAGAGACTTTTCAGACACCCTGTATATACATGCGCATATATATATATATATATATATATATATATATATATATATATATATATTCTTTTTTATATGTATTTGATAAATATATGCTTTTTTAATATGTATTTACTTCCTGTATTTAGACTAATAAAAGTTATGATCCTGTTAATTTTAGTTTTCAATATTTAATGAAAAATCGTTTCATGTTTAATTAAACCCATAAGGTGCCACGTTAGTAAAAATGAAAAGTATTAAATTCAATGAGCATTTCATTTGTTTCTAATTGATTTCGTATCGGAAATATTGATGATATAATCATTTCATCATTGTCAACATTTAGACTCGCATCTTTTGCTTTCTCACTGTCGATTCGCAATTTAATTCCTATTCATTACTTGAAATCATTGAAACGAAACTAATTGATGAAAAAAAGTAGATAAAATCGTCTCTTTTGTTCCCTCTTTCAGGACCGGCGGGACAGTTATAAAAGTGGGGGGGCTGAAAAGTGGGGGGGCGGTTAAACACATGCATATATAACTTCATTATTGATGACCGTAAATGGGGGGGCCAAGTCAAAAAGGGGGGCTTGAGCCCCCCCCCCTACCCCCGGTACCGCCGTCCATGTCTTTCTCTATCGATAAGAGAAGAAGACAAAACTAATCGATAAGAAAACAAAACTAATCGATAAGTAAACGAAGACAAGACTCTCGCTCTCTCTCTCTCTCTCTCTCTCTCTCTCTCTCTCCCTTCATTCTGTTTTAATAATAATATCAAGGGAATGTGTTTGTGCCTATATTAAAAAAGAAAGAAATTTTTTCCTTTTTTATTATTATCATAATTAAAGATAGGCTTAATCTCAATAATATCTTATTGAGATTAAGCCTATCTTTCTTTGCTCGTAAAATATAAATTTGCATACGTGATTATTCTATTCTTTTTTCGTTATTATAAGTTATTCTTAAGATTAAACCTTTCTTTTATTGCTCATAACATTTGCATACGTGATTATTGAAGCGAGCCGGACACACGTACGTTTTCTTTTATAATATAGATTATTCTGAGATACAACGCAATAATATCAAATAATTGTAAGATGTACATTAATTTCCTCAAATGTCGGTAAAGAATAGGAATAAAATATGTGTCTTACTGTAGCATATTCCAACTATTAGGACTTGTTTAAGCGAATGGTTCCAAATTCGATATACCCAACTATGTAATTACCACGCAAGGTATCTGTGGAGTGTCGGGGCCTCTCAGCAGAGTCCACCCTCCATAAGTAACATACAGTTGAATCCATCTATATAATAATAGCCTTGTTCCTACGTTAGTACGACCGTTATAACCTGTTACTGTAAGATAATGAAGAGTGGCAAAAATGAATCGTGGACGAGTCCATTGTGGGTGGGACGTCGAGAAAGAAAGAAAGCGACTTGATAACTGTTAAAAAGGAGAAGGCTCCTCAGTGCAAGCGAGATTTAAAAGGCGGCGGTTTCAGAAACGCGAAGAGCCGGAGCGCTTGGTGATCAGAGTATCGAAGTACCGGAAGAATGGGAGTTTACCGATGTTTATGGCACCGATGAAGCTTTATTGGCTATGATACTCAAGCCCGTCTTGCTGTTAGGCTTTCGTGTCCGCTGACTAAAAATGTGACTGATAAGCAAGTTGGTACTGTAATGGTACTGACTTGTATTTTATCACAGACAATTGGAAGTGCTTGTGGAATAATTGCTTCAGTTCACGCTCGGATAGACAATGCAGAACAAATTGCTTTCCAATCGGATGTATATATGAACGAGTTTCTAGCGGAAACCAAGTCTGTGACCTCAGAATAAAAAGACTTTCATGAGACAAAAGTATGTCAAAAGATTTTTGTATGTGTGTGCGTAACCGGCGTAAACCATCCGGTGATGGGAAATAAAGAAAACCAAAATGTTTCCATATATGTTCTGTTCTTTGTCATTCTTGTTGGATATTACAGGGTTAGGGTAAGGGTTAGGGCTAAGGGTTAGGGTTAGGGTTAGGGTTAGGGTTAGGGTTAGGGTTAGGGTTAGGGTAAGGGTTAGGGTTAGGGTTAATGCAACATTACTTCCTATTTTGAATTATGGGCTTGTTCAAATGCAAAGCATTATAAATTTATTTCTAATGAAAACGAATGTCACTTTTTAACTTATTTATTTAAAATTGTAACAATTTTACCTGTATTAAAATTTTATTAAAATAAAAAAAATGCAAAAAGTACATGTTTACTTTAGCGACCCCAATTAATTTTCAATTATTTTTACGTTTCATTTCATCTTTGGCGATCGGACGATCTCATTTTCAAAAATTGGTGTGGAAAGTGATAACGTTCGTACAGACTTGAATGAGCGTATCATAAAGTAGATTGTAATGCTTTCTTTTTTTTCTAATTATTTCAATAAATAATTCCCATGAAACATTCGAGACAACTAGAAGATATATGTTTAATTAAGTAAAAAAAAATAATTATTAAAAATAAGAGGAAAATAGAAATAACTTAAATTTTAAATATGAAGTGTTACAATACCTACGTACGTTTTATCTATATATTTGTTTTATGTCTCCCTATAGTATATATATATATATATATATATATATATATATATATATATATATATATATATATATATATATATATATATATATATATATATATATATATGGCTCTGTGTGTGTGTGTGTGTGTGTGTGTAAAAAAGAGACAAACGCAAAACAGGATAAAATGCAGGAGAAAAACAAACACAAGAGATTTGACTGGTTTCGTTCGTATTAACGAACGTCTTTAGAAGTAAATACACACGAAACCGGTCAAATCTCTTGTTTTTGTTTTTCTCCTGCATTTTAACCTGTTTTCATTTTCATGACTTATCGTGTACCTTACACCATATATATATATATATATATATATATATATACTTGATTTATATAAATTTAATAAAATTTGATTCTTTTATATTTAATTATTTTCAATTATTTTTATTAATTTATTTTATTTTATTTATTATATTTTAATATATTTTATTATATTATTCGTTTCGAAAAAATGAAATTAATATTTTAATTTTTATTTTTAATTATAAACCCAATTAGGTTTTATCGTTTTTTTTTAGTTTTTTTTAGTTTGGTAATTGAAGAGTTATCCTCCCTTACATTGTACATACATTTTTAAACAGGAAAATAAGCTTGCTTGGTTATTTGTTTACTTATTGCGGGTTGTTTGTTTCCATGATTTATTGAAAGATATTGACACTCATTATTAATTCGCGGTTTTCCACTCCCCCGTTTCGGGGGGGGGGAGTAATTGTTTCAATTTTCATATGTTTAGTTTTTAGATTTTAATTTTTAATTTTACGACGCCGGAGATGAAGAGAAGATGATCGAAGGTTAGAATGACCTCAAGCTAAATTCACTGATCAAAGAAAAAAAAAAACTATTTTTACTTGCCCACTACGTAAATATCGACAGAATTTGCGAGTGGAAATTCCAGATTAGTAAAAATAATAAAAATGAAAATAAATCAGAGGATTAAAATATCGTCAAAAGTCATACAATGCGCGATCCGCCATTTTCCAGGGAAGTAAACATAAAAAGAGGCTGAAGAGAGTCCGGCAAAGTAGATCAATTATAGGTCACCTTTTTTTATTTGAAACCGACGGCACTGATGTTGTTCTGCTCTTCTGTAATATATATATATATATATATATATATATATATATATATATATATATATAAAATAGTAACTCTGTCTGTGTGTGTCCGCCTAATCTTTCTGTCTTATGTTCACCCAAACCGCTGGACAGAATTGCTTGAAAATTGGCATGTGGACTACTGACCTCTCAGTGAAGGTCATAGGCTATATAAGAAATATATCCCTTCAACACTGGGGGTTCCCGGGCGCCCCCCCCCCACACACACTGAAAACTGTTTTCCATTAGATTCAAATGAAATTCAAACCATAGGTAAATGACCAAGTGTTGATAACATTAAGATGGTCCCCGGGGGACCATACCTCCACTGAAAACTGTTTTCCCTTTGATCCAAATGAAATATATATATATATATATATATATATATATATATATATATATATATATATATATATATATATATATATATATATATATATATATATCAACGAGAACACCTCTCTGTCTGTGTATGTATGTCCCTAAAAACGAAGACATACTAGGAAGTGCACTTTCAATATAATTGTATTCATATGCACAATTTGCATGTGAACATAATGGAAGTATTTTTGCGTTTCTGGCTGCCCCTTAAAGAAGCTAATGACAATTTTCAAACATGTTACACAATGAAATTAATCTATTTATTAGCGTTAGTTTAAAAGTATTAACATATATCTGAATAACTCTGTGAGTAAGATATTTAGCTGACAGCATCAAGGTTGCTGTTAAAGTAAACTCTTCCTACCATGATGTTGCATATGATGCTACTCCGCACCTTAACCTGGGCAACACCGGGTAGCTCTGCTAATACATATATAAATAAATGTTACGCTCCTATTTTCTTATTTTAGTTAATAATTGAGCACTCTGCTGGGGTT